>SJYV01009310.1:0-55586 GCA_006410875.1 Neotragus pygmaeus | reverse complement strand
AGGTCCCAGCTGTGTGCCATGATCCCCTGAGCTGAATTCCCAGCTGTGTGCCACGGTCGCCCTGGCCTAGGTCCTGCCTGTGTGTTTCAGCTGAGCCCAGTGGCTCCATCCAGGTGGGAAGGTAACAGTTTCCAGACCGGGACCACAGCTTGCCTTCCAGCGGCCGGCTGTGCAGTGGCCGTGCGTGTGGAGCTGTGAAGGAAGACGCCCCTGGGGCCCTGAGGTGTGGGAGGAGACAGGGTCTGGACGGCCGCCTCCCCGTCCTTCCCTGGCCCTTGCTTCCTGATTCCCCGCCAACCCGTGTGATGGGAGGCTGGCCGTGTGTGCAGACGACGGAGGGTCAAGCACGCAGGGTGTGTTCGGGGGCTGGGGGCAGGGGGCGGGTAGAAACGTGGCCTGATGTTTTATGGAATTGGGCAGAGCGGCTTCTTTGAAGAGCTCCAGGTACGAGTCGGGGAATCGACCTTTCTGAGCTGTTTTCCTGACCCTTGTGTGTGCTTCTCATGGTATCAGGGCAAACTCGGGTAGATGGAGGCGAACGCTGGATCGGTCTTGGTCCTTCTCTTGTTTAATGGGGATGCTTAGCTCTCAGGATCCCTGAGGGAGGCGACTTGCTCTTTGTGGAACCCAGTCATTTGAAGCAAATGTGGCCAAGGGAGGTCCGGTGACGAGGACAGGAGAAAGGTGGGTTGCTCCGGTGCTGTGGGGCTGGCCCTCACCCCTCGCTGACGGCACAGTGCCTGGGGGGGAGGGGCCGCCCCCAGCGCCGCAGTGAGTGGGGGCCCAAGGCCGAGACTCAGGCCGCCTGGNCCAAGGGAGGTCCGGTGACGAGGACAGGAGAAAGGTGGGTTGCTCCGGTGCTGTGGGGCTGGCCCTCACCCCTCGCTGACGGCACAGTGCCTGGGGGGGAGGGGCCGCCCCCAGCGCCGCAGTGAGTGGGGGCCCAAGGCCGAGACTCAGGCCGCCTGGCTGGGAGCTGCCGCTCACGGCCACGGGCGGGGGCTTTGGTTGGCTGCTTCTCTCTGCCAAGGCGCTGGGCAGTGGTCCTGAAACCTTCGGTCTGCCTGTCTGCTCTCCCACCTCAAGGTGCCCTACCTTTGGCAGAATAGACAGAAGCCGCCCTCACGAGAGTCACCGAGGAAGAGGAGGGTGTGAAATGGGAAGGTCTGAGCCTGCACTGAGGTCTGGGGGCCGAAGTCCAGGTGCTGAGTCACTTCCCGGGATGCTGGCGGGCGGAGAGACCCCAGCGGGGCCCAGAGTCAGTCTCCAGGACAGGCCTGGGCTCTGCAGGGGGCGATGGAGCTGGGGGCCTAGAGACAGCTCAGAACACAGAGCTTCCAGGAAGTTGGGGCCACCTCTTCATGCGTGATGCGTGTTTGAACTATTTTTGAACAATCAAGTCCCTGTAACAAGGTGTGAATGCCACTGGTACCTTTGGCCAGTATTTCCCTCGACCTTGGGCAGGTCCCCGTGTCTGGCCCTGGCCCAAGAGCTATGAACAGAAGTGACACGTCCCTCCTGGGCCAGAGCATTGAATTACTGGCGAGGGACCTGGGGGCCTTAACACGTAACTGCTCTTTCCGCCTGACCCTCAAGAGGCAGTGATAATCAGAGAGCCAGCCAGCCCACGTGGGGTGCATGGTGTGAGTGAGAAGTGACCTTCTGGTGTTCTGAGCATCTGAAATTAGAGGGTTTTTTGTTCCTGCAGCATGACGTAGCCACACGATCAACACACAAGCCCATGCAGGCTTCTCTCTGCACAGACCCCTGCTTGCACCAGTTTTTTAATGTCAGTGAGCTAGGACGAACAGGAAAGAAAGTTAGCGTTGACTTGGGATAGAGTTTTATAAAGAATAAATAAGTTGCAAAAGTAGGATCCGCTTCCATAGGACTATGGACGTGATGATGAATCTGCTAAGAATTCGGGGGTCGTGATGATGTCAGGAAGTGTTGCTTCCTGGGTCAGGCCGTTGTTAGGAGCCCAGATGTGCAGAAATACCCTTCACCGATGCAGCCAGACCGGCCACTCCCTCAAGTCCTCATCAGTGCTCGTGACTGTGGCTGGGGCTCACGCACCGGAAGATCCTCCCCTCACATCTCACCCAGGATTTTGGACATTCCCGGAGGGCAAGCTGGACGGGCCTCAGGTCCAACAGCGTCCTCCCCAGGCACGCATACAGAGGCCCACCCACCTGAAACGCTTGTCCAAGCATCTCCAGCACCTGCCTCACCCGCTGAGTCTGGGCCACGCACTCAGCCGGTGGGCCTGTTCGCTTCGCGTGTGTGGTCCGCACGTCAGGCCCTGCTCCAGCCCTGGACGCGCTTCCCGAGTGTCCTCAGTGGTCGTCATTTTGGGGTTGCTCTTCTCTTCACCCCCCTCTTCTCCCTCATTGGGTCCTCCATGTTTTCTCTTGCTCACAAGTAGGTGTTCTCTCTCTCTCTCTCTCCCCTGACACCCCAGAGATTTAAATCAATGCTGTTCTGAGATCCCTGATTCTAGGGAAATGTTCCTTTCTCATCATCCCTTGGGACCAGAGCTGCGGGACTCCTAGGAAACCCCCCAGCTGGGCACCGAGGGGCTCTGGTGAGCAGGGCGCGGGCCCTGAGCCCACCGGGCCGCCGCCTCCAGTCTGAGCCAGGTAGCTTCTGCCTCAAGCTCCAGGGGCGTCGGGTTTCGGCTCGTGTTCAGGCTGACGCGCGGCAGGGTAGAGTCCGTGGGAGAAATCTAGCCCCGAGGGAAAGGAAAGGCGGCCGCACTCCAGGCCCCACAGGTGTGTTGTTTCAGCGTCACACGAGCTGGAATTCCCAGCCAGGTGGAGACGCTGTGCACCCCCGCCCCGGACCCTGCAGTGGCGATGCCGTGCCTTTGCTCTGCTGTGTCCTTCCGTTCACAGACAGTGTCCCACAGCCTGAGAAATAAATCTCATCTTTGACAAGGACCTTTCTCGGGGAACATTTGGTAACTTTTAAATAGTTGCGTCTGACTCTTTGTAAGCCCCATGGACCGTAACCTGTCAGGCTCCTCAGTCCACGGGCTTCTCCAGGCAATACTGGGGTAGGTTGCCATTTCCTTCTCCGAGAGATCTTCCTGACCCAGGGGTCGAACCCGCATCTTCTGCAATGCAGGCGTATTCTTCACCGTCTGAACCACCAGGGAAGCCCCAAAGTTTGTGGACTGTCATTCAGGTGAGCCTTTCTCTCTGGGAGCTTCCCACCTTCTTGGTTGTAAGACTTTTTGATGGGAAAAGTGAAAAAAGTGAAAGTCGCTCAGTCGTGTCTGACTCTTTGCAACCTCATGCAGTCTGTGGAATTTTGGTGGGGAGGCCCATCTATTCTGAAGCCGCCACCGAGCCTTGCTTCCACCTCCTTACGGTTGCAAGGGTCGGGGAGGGGCTCAGAGAGTGGTGGGGCTGAGGGGGGCTCTTGTTTAGTCGCTGAGTCGTATCTGACTCTTTGCAACCCCGTGGACTATAGTCCCCAGCCTCCTCTGTCTGTGGGATTTCCCAGGTAAGAATAGTGGAGTGAGTACCCAGGGATCGAGCCCTTGTCTCCTGCTTGGCAGGTGGGTTCCTTACCACAGAGAGAGAGGCTCTAACATGGCCCCAAAGGTGGGCTTCAGGGGAGAGAGTCCCCCCTCCTAGGGGGGCTCACTTTGCAGCCTGGTTTGGTCTTGGCCCAGCCGTGGTTAAGGGACTTGCTCAAATCCGACAGAGAAACCAGTGATGAGGAGGAGGAGGGGGCCGGAGACGTCTCTTGTCCAGCCTCTCCCCCGCAGTTGCCCTCTGAGATGACGGCACAATGGGTGTTTGTGCCCTGAAACCAGCGTTAGCATTTACTGCTCGCGTTCACTGGCACGATTGTTTAATAAAATCTGCAGGGTCTTTATTACCCCGAGTGCAGCAAATTGTTTGTGGCCGTAAAACAATCCGGGGTGGAACATAGAGGAGGCTTCCCAGCGCCCACTAGAACGGGAACAGAAATATGCATGGCAACAAATGAATTTATTTCTACTATTAAAATTCCCAGTGTATCAGCTACTTAAAAGGCAAGCCCAAGTGAACAGAGGAGGCGTGTGGTTTCCTCTAAGGGGAATATTTTAATGAGAAGAGAGCCAGCTGCTAGACGTCTGCATCTGCCTCCCTCCTTTCTGCCCCGTTAACCCGGAAATTGGTCTTTGCCGGTAGTGACCTAGTGAATATGCACGTGCTCACTCACCAAGTCGTGGCCGACTCTTTGTGGCCCCATGGACTGTAGCCCACCAGCCTCCTCTGTCCATGGGGTTCTCCAGCAAGAACACTGGAGTGGGCTGCCATTTCCTCCTCCAGGGGCTCCTCCTGACCCAGGGGTAGAACCCGAGTCTCCTGCATTGTCAGGTTCTTTACCACTGAGCCAGCTAGGAAGCCCCGTGCATGTGTACAGGGCACGCTAACTGATTGGCAGGAGCCATCTGCAGAGCGGCCTGGATACTAATATGCACGCGTATAGCACACACATCAGGGACTGAAGTCTGCCTCCCTGGAGAGAGGGACTGTGCGCAGAGCAGGAAGCAGCCTCCACGCCAGGCCTGAGCAGCTTCTGCCCAGAACTGCTCCCTCCGCCCAGGCTCGTGGCCTTGGTGCTTGCCATGGGCCCACGTTGGTCCCCAGGCAGAAAGCTCGCCAGGGGGCATGGCCGCCTGGGAGATGAATGGTTTCGTCGGGCGCCTGACTCTGCTCGAAAATGGAAAAGCAGGTAGCTTCCCGAGGGTCACTGGGTGGTCCTCCTTCAAAGCACAGAACGTGCTGGGACACAATCCTGAGGCTTGACCGGCTTCGGTGCAGCTGTCCGAGCAGTGTTTTGACAGGGGTGGTTTGTCTGAAGCTGCGGAGCTGGTGGATGGACTGGGGACCAGGCAGCCACCCGCGAGCCTGTCTTCTCCGGGGCTTGCTTTTCATTTTCTCCTCCTTTTCCCCATGTAGCTTATTATTCTTGAGAGCCTCCCTTCTTTTCGCTGCTAAGATTGTTTCTTCCCTTAAACGTGTTTTTCTGTGTGAAGCGATGAACGTCTTTGACTTTCCGCCCCGACTCCCTACCCCCGTCAGTATCACTGTCATTCCTGCAGCTCTCCGGGCTTGCTCTTGGGCCATCGTGCACACCCCGCCGCTGCTAGGGAGATGCTGGAGGCCGTCAGTCCTCTCTTCAGAAGTGGTTCTTAAGCCCGTGGCTGCCAGCAGTTCCAGCCCAACTCTATCAGGATCCTCAAAGGTTAGATTGGGAAAGGCCGGGACCGTCAGCACCACCGTCAGCTCAGAGAGGTCGCCCCGGCGGCAGGGGTCTCACTGGTCTCAGCAGGAGACCGGCTGTGGAACCCACCTCGCTCTAGCCTCTGCCTGCTTGTCGCTCGGGTTCACGGGGTGCTGAGACTCCATCAGCATCTTCTCAGCTCCTCCCCGTCCCCAGGGCTCTGGCCCACACCTCCCTCTGCCCCCATAACTCTTAGCAAACCACCACTTCCTTCTTGGCTGCACTCCACTGTTGCACTCGAGCATTCCACGGAGGAGCCTTCAGCCTGACTTCTCTGCAGGTGGGCCCCTGGGCCTCTCCACTTCTCACGGTCATGGCTGGGCCCATCTCTTCCCCGTGGGCTGCTCGCTTGCCCTTCTGACTGTTGGGAACTCATCTCTGCGATCCCCCCATGTCCACACATTCCCCGAGACTGGATCACAGTTCTAGTCTGTGCTGACCCCCCCAGTCCCGAACGGTGGCCCCCCTCCCATCTGGCTGCTCTGAGTGTTTGGTGCAAAGCGTGGTGACCCAGGGTCCACACTGCCAGAGGGTGACGCACACACACGCGTCCTGCTGAGCCCGGGATGTAACTCGCCCTGTGTCTCCTCAAGGGGAGGGTGGCATGGGGCCTGTGGAGACCGGTGCAGATGTCTGTGTCCAGAGAGGGACAGTGGGTGTGGTGGTGAGAACTCAGATTCTAAAGCCAAGGGATGTGTCCCCGAACCAGTGTGTGGCGGCGGGCAGTGCTTAGCCGTTTTGTGATCTGCGTCCTCATCACAAGATGGAGCCAACAACGGCGCCCGCCTCCAGGGTGGCTGAGGGTGAGCTGGCACAGGAAGTGCCCACGGTGCCCAACAGGTCCCAGAAAGCGTGAGCCGTTGTCACCTCCGTCGTCACCATCACCGTCTCCCGCCACCATCTGTCTTCCACTCGAGGCACAGAAATCACAAGGTCACTTCTCCCAGCGGAGCGTGGACCTGGCGGTCTGCCCCCGAGCGGGACAGAGATCCTCCCCCGGCTTCTCGCGACCTCCGCTCCAGGGCCAGCGCAGACAGGGCCTCCGTCCAGCACCCGGCTCGGCGCCATTTCTTGAGGACGGTGCCCTGAAATGAAACTGCTGGGCGTGGCTATGCCAGAGCCCCAGCCCAGCCCGGGACTGAGGTACTCAGGACTCAGCATGTCGGCGTCCAGTTTGGCTGTGATTTATCCCAAGAGAGGAAACAGCAAACTCAGCAC
Source organism: Neotragus pygmaeus (assembly GCA_006410875.1). Classification (NCBI taxonomy): domain Eukaryota; kingdom Metazoa; phylum Chordata; class Mammalia; order Artiodactyla; family Bovidae; genus Neotragus; species Neotragus pygmaeus. The sequence continues at coordinate 49,085 of SJYV01009310.1, read as the reverse complement.
AGGGCAAAGTCCGCAGAGGGCCAGGCCTGACTTGAGCGTCCACCCCTGGGGAGTGGAGGGGGGCTTCATTCCCCAGCGACAGGCTGTGACGACACGTGGGAGACGGTGCCACCAGGAGCTCATCGGAGACCCGGCACCTGGGGATTTGGCCCGGGCTGATTACACCAGCCCCCCCTGCCTGGCTCGGACCGGACGCCAGGCTCTCAGAAGGAAGCAGGTGCTCGGTGTGAGCCGTCCTGCCCACGCAGTGGGTCCCCAGGCCCATGCCGGTCGGTGGGGGCCCCAAGGGACGCACCCTGAAGTCCCGGGCCCGGCCATCACGTCACGTCCACTCAGCATCTCGGTGCACCTCCCTGAGCTGGACGGGATCCCCCATGCGGCCGTCCGGGGGCCCTGCAGCTGAGATGCTGGTGCAGCTGCCGTTTTTATCCTGCATCTGAGGCTCGAGTTTCCTGTTACTTCCTTCTGTAATCACAGAAGGAAGCGCCTGCCCGGAAGCGCCCAGGGGGCCTGGGTATGTCCTCTCTGACCGAGGACAGGGCCCCTCTGTGCCCGACTCCTGCACCTTGCCATTTCCTACTCAGAGGTCCAGCCCTTTCAGCTTCCGCCAGGCGTTCGTGCCTGAGGGTCTGAGGTCAGACTCCGGACTGTGCTGCCGGCACTCGACCCCAGTCATCTGAGCATGCTCGGGCCGCTCCTCACTTTCCCCTGCTGTAAAGTGGGGATAGGAGCACCCACCTCCTAGGATGCTCGCGGACTTCAAGGAGACACCGTTTTTCGTTGGTTCTGAAGTGCAGTCCTCCCCGGCCCCCCTACACACACACACATTTTAGCATTTGTGAAATCGGGATGCGTCTTACGATCGATGCTACGTCAGAGGCTAACTGGCAGCTCTCTCTGTCTCGGTGGTCCCTTCATTAACGATGCATCTTAAAAAATCGACGGCCTCGTAGATTAGACAAAACACTACAACAAGCACGCGGCTCTCAGCAGCCCGCGGGCAGCAGGCAGGTGCTCAGGGAGCTTGGCTGTTACTGCCGCGACCAGCGAGGCCGCCCCTCCAGGAAGACCAGCTNTTAACGATGCATCTTAAAAAATCGACGGCCTCGTAGATTAGACAAAACACTACAACAAGCACGCGGCTCTCAGCAGCCCGCGGGCAGCAGGCAGGTGCTCAGGGAGCTTGGCTGTTACTGCCGCGACCAGCGAGGCCGCCCCTCCAGGAAGACCAGCTGGCATTCCTCTCGCGCTTTCTGTGTTTAGGGGCCTCATTGTTCGACCCCCCGAGACAAAGACTCGCCTCCTCGTCTTACAGATGAGGAAAGCAGGGCTCGGGACGTCCAGGCAGCTCACCCGCACCCAGCAAGGACGGGGCAGACTCAGGGTCTGCAGGCCACGGCCCCTGGCCACGCTCGGCCGGCTGCCCATGCTGTGTGGTCACTGAGCTGTGAGTGGTTTTTATTCTCTTTTACGATTCATGAAACATCAGAAGATGATGAGTATTTAGTGATGTGTGAAAACTGTAAGAAACTGAAGTTTCCGTGTCCAGCGGTAGAGCTCTTTAGAGTTTCCATGCCCGGCGGCAGAGCTCTTTGGAGCCGGCCCTGCCCTGCAGGTCTGTTGCTTCTGCGCTGCGGTGCCAGCATCAGTCGGTCCCGACAGAAAGCCCGTGGCCCAAAGCACCAACACCTTCACCGTTTGGCTTTTGATGGGAGAAGCTGCCGACGCGTGGCCTGGGTCTTGGCCTGCCCACCTGTGTCCGCTGGAGGAGAATCTTGTTCATTTTTGTCTGCCAGACTTGGCAGCCACTCAGCCAGCAGCGGCTACTTCAAATTTCTGAAATCACTCCTGAGTCTTAACAGTAGATCTTGAGCTGTGCTGGTAACCTGGGTGCCAAACAAATGGCAAAATAAAAACGCTCATCGAGGAGAGGACCCTAGTTGCGGAACCTCTCCAAGGCGCTTTCCCAAATGAGTTTCTATTTGTGTTACAGCATCTCCTAAAGAGTAAATAAAATATAAGCTGGTTCTCTTAGAATAAGACCACGTTCCCAGGAGCTGTGGAGTTCGTTTAAAAAAAAAAAAAGCCTGAGGTCAAAGCTGTTTTAAGGAAGCTGAACACTTGATGTGTGCTGTCTGCCCTTGAAAGGCCTGCCGTGTGGCTGAAGGGCCCAGAGCAGGGCGGGGGCTGGGCAGGGCAGGGGCTCGGCAGGCAGGAGACCCTTCGGCCTTGAGGGCGGAGACGCGGGTCCCTGATGCCCTGCTTTGAAGATCCTGCTGGTTTCAAGAGGTCGGTCGAGTTATTGACACATGACCAGGATCGATGTTCCCTCCCATTAAATGTGTACAAGGCAGGCAGACGGAAGTACCGGCAAGGTCACGGGGAACTTGCTCAACCTGGAGTTTGAGCAGGCATTCGGGCAGCTGGGCCCGCGGCCCAGTGAGCGAGGAGCCCCACAGCCTCGGACCCCGTGGCCGCAGGGGCCGCGAGTCTGGACCAGCGCGACTGACCAGTGCCTGGGCAGCCTGCCCACCCCGATGAGGCTTTCTCCCAAGTCAGGGTCCCAGGGAGAGTCTGCTCTTCACGCTTGTGCAGAGAGTGGAGTCGGAACCAAGAGCGGCCCCCTGCCCTCGGGGGTCCACACCCACCACCTCTGCCTGAGACTCCAAGCTCCTCGGGGACCCACTCAGGATTCTTCCACACGTGTTTAAGCATTTAAATCGTCTTGCTCAATAATTTCCATGTAAGTCACTTCCCAAAAAGCTTAACTTTAAAGACTTCTTGCATCTCTGGATATGGTTGCTGCTGCTAAGTCACTTCAGTCATGTCCGGCTGTGCGACCCCATAGACAGCAGCCCACCAGGCTCCCTGGTCCCTGGGATTCTCCAGGCAAGAACACTGGAGTGGGTTACCATTTCCTTCTCCAATGCATGAAAGTGAAAAGTGAAAGTGAAGTCGCTCAGTCGTGTCCGACTCCTAGCGACCCCGTGGACTGCAGCCTTCCAGGCTCCTCCATCCATGGGATTTTCCAGGCGAGAGTACTGGAGTGGGGTGCCATTGCCTTCTCCCTGGATATGGTTAACCACCTTTAATTTTGTAAAAAGAAAAAAGAAAAATCAGTGGAAAAGTTTAGGGGAAAGAATTCCCAATCAAGGCGTTCAGTGGTGCCCACGAGTCCACACTGAGACGTCATCCTCATCAGCAGGAGCTGTTTTCTGACACTTTTGTCTCTTCCTCCTAAAACAAAACTATGATGTTAACAAGTGATAATTAGTGATTACCATGGAGTGAGTTCTTCTTTTTCCTCTTGAATTTGGAGGTGTACCTGTATGTAATGGAGATTTTCACAAGAAAAAAGTTTCATTTAAAATAAAACCATTTGTAATGTCAAAGCGATGTTGTTTCTGCACACAGACATTTTAAATAGGGAGCCTTTCAGCAGTCTTTGGGTTAAAATGCTTTGTGTAGACCGGGTCAGGGCCCCTAAAAATTGTGGCCTTGAATTGAGAACCTAAACGTATGTTCATACCATTATTTCTTTTTTTAATTGGAGTACAGTTGAAGTTACGTTGTGCTAATTTCTCATATAGAAAATTTAGTTATACATACAGATTTTTTCTCACATTCTTTTCTGTTGTGGTTTATCACGGGTTTTGACCAGAGCTCCCCGTGCTGTGCAGTAGGACCTTGAGCTTACCCGTCCTTATATATTATTATATATAACCCTGCTAACCCCAAGCTCCCTCTCCTTCCCTCCCGCACGCCTCTGCCCTGAGCCACCACACGTCTGTTCTCTGTCTGTGAGTCTCCTTCTGTTTCATAGAAGGTTCGTTTGTTTGTGCCATTATTTCTAATAAGCAATTTATGCATGAACTTTCGGGAAGCGCTCATAAACGAGACCTATCACTGTGAGCCCGGGGCTGCAGGGAATTACCAGGAGGTGATGGTGATGTTCAAAGCCCTCAGACTACAGTCCTTGTGGTCTTTTTGTTGTGATGGTTCTTTTATTTTTAATTAGGGCCCCTGCAGGGTGAGAAGCAGAGATTCACGTGGTTTTTTCAGTCCCTTCTGCCCGGAATGTCCCCATCTGTCTTCAGAAGAAGCGCTTGAAGGAGACTGGAGGAATTGTCAGTGAGGCTGAATTATTCATGGGAATATTAAAAAGGAAAAGGTATTTTTTTTACCGAAAAGCAGTGTAAACCTCACACTTTGTGACAGTCAGAATTGGGTTAGAAATAGAGCATCTCTGGGAAAGACCACAGAATCTCGATCAGCCTGTCTCTCCGAGCAGTTCTGACGTGTCGGCTGCTTGTCCCGGGAGTGGTGTTGGGTGGAGGGGTGGCCAGGACCTCTGTACTGCACACGCGCTTCCCAATAGTTTAAATAAAAAGAGGAACCGGTGTGCCTGCTCAGCCAGCTGCCTGCGGCGCCCTCCTCAGGGCAGACAGGAGGGCCCTGCGTCCACGTGGGGCTTCCGACGGCTGTCTCTCCTTCCGGACCCCAACCCCGCCTCCGCAGCCATCACCTTGCCCCCGCCCCATTCTATCACAGTCCTTTTGCATGTCGTATCCCATTGCAGGACGTGTTTTAGTTTCCCCGAAACCTTACAGATGCATTTGACGTCTTCCCACTTCTGGTCGCTCTGACCCACTTTATGTTGAAATATGGCTAGTTTGACAGAAATGAAAGCGCCTTTTAAACTGGTGCTTCCGAGTCATCTGAATCCTTTTTTGGGTCAGAGACCCCTTCGAGAATTTGACAAAAACTATGGGTTCTTCTGCTGGAAAATGCTTATTTTACACCCATGCAGTCGTATGTAACACTGCAGGAAGTTCACGGCTCCCCCAAGACACGCCTGTGCGTCCCAGCTGACGACTCCCGGCTCTGGGTGGGCATGGGGGCAGGGGTCCTGGAGCAGCCTGACTTGTGGTGTCAGCGCTGGGACTGTGTGGAAGGCGTTCCAGGAGGCGCCGGGCAGGAAGCGTGTTCACAAGCCGCGGGTCTAGCAAGCCCTGCATCAGAGAGACCCAAGGATTGGGGTTTGGGCTCAAACGCCCTGTTCCCAGAAAACATTAATGCTTTTTGTCCAGACGGGAGGAGGGAAGTGGTTCCAACTCCCTCCCCCAGGAGGCCTCCTGGTGGCACTGATGATGGAGTAATAAGTTACTTGTTTGTTAAGGCAGGAACCCTACTGGAGTTTACACACACTAACCCGGCCCCTGCACGCCCACAGTGTGAGTTAAACGTTTACCACCACTTAGCTGATGTCCCCAGAAGAAATCATGATACAGACACTGGCCTTACAGACCCGATAGCTAGCCCTTTAATGCTTTTAAGTTTTCAGGGGGTAGAAAATGAACACATGGCCCAACCCTGTCTCAGGATTATGGCAGTTCAGTTCAGTTCAGTCACTCAGTCGTGTCTGCCTCTTTGCGACCCCATGAATCACAGCACGCCAGGCCTCCCTGTCCATCACCAACTCCCAGAGTTCACTCAGACTCACGTCCATCGAGTCCGTGATGCCATCTAGCCATCTCATCCTCGGTCGTCCCCTTCTCCTGCCCCCAATCCCTCCCAGCATCAGAGTCTTTTCCAATGAGTCAACTCTTCGCATGAGGTGGCCAAAGTACTGGAGTTTCAGCTTTAGCATCATTCCTTCCAAAGAAANGTTGTTGTTTTTTGCTCTTAAGTCGTATCTGACTCTTTTTCGACCCCATGGACTGTAGCCCACCAGGCTCCTCTGTCCCTGGGATTTCCCAGGCAAGAATGGAGTGGGTTGTCATTTTCTTCTCCAGAGGATCTTCCCAACCCAGAGATTGAACCTGCATCTCCTACATTGGCAGGCGGATTCTTTACTACTAAGCCACCAGCGAAACCCTACAGTTTGCTGCCTTACAGGATATTAACCAGTTTTGTAAGCAGTAACAAATTCATTTTAGCATTCTTGATTGACTATAAATATGCCTGCTCTTCAGATTTTCCTTTGAATTGTATTAATCATCTTATCAATTTTTAATTAATAAACTAGATAAAATCTTTGACACATGTTCATTTTGTATGATTTTATATTTTTTGAAAATTATCCTTTAATGAATGAAAACAAATGTGTCCTTTAAAAAATCTTGCTTTAATCCTTTATGATACAATAGTTTAAATGTCTGCTTCTAGGTTCAATTAATTTTGATGCTTGGTTTTAATGGATGCTAGGGGACTTCCTTGGTGGCGCAGATGGTAAAGAATCTGCCTCCAATACAAGAGATCTGGGTTGGATCCTTGGGTTGGGAAGACACTCTGGAGAAGGGAATGGCTACCCACCCCAGTATTCTTGCCTGGAGAATTCCATGAACAGAGGAGCCTGGTGGGTTATAGTCCATGAGGTCACAAAGAGTAGGAGATGACTGAAGGACTAACAAATAGCCCGACTTCAGAGTGATCAGAAAAATCATGTGGTGGCCTTGGATTTCATTCAGAGCTAGGAGAAATGAGCCCCAGAGAGCAGATATGAAAGCATAAGGACATAAAGTTCTATTCTCTGTACTCCAGAGAAATCCACTCTTTCAAGGTAATGGCTGTAGGTTTAGAATACGAACAGAAAATGTTCCAAAATGGGGGTACCCCCGAGCTGCAACATTTCAGTGTGGGCAGGAATGGAGAGACGTGAGAGGCTGAGAAAGAACAGTGAGGAAAGACAGCGGAACACCAGGAGCTGGTGGTCTCATGGAAGCAGCTGCCTTTTCCTTTTAAATGCTACCCTATTTTTCCCGTATGCTCACACATCTTCCTACCCATAAACGCACTTAGTGTAATCCTGGAAAAGCTAGTAGGCTACTGACATAAAACTTGTGAACTGAACTGACAGAACAGTCCTGCAAATAGTTTCCACCCAGCTGCCTCAGCATTAAAGATGGCAGGACTCTGTCCATCAAAGAGGTCCTTGTATAGATACATGAATAATGAGATAATAGAACTGGGTTTACGGTGCCAATATACAGCCAGAACTGATGAAGTGGTGGTGGTGTTCAGTCGTGTCCGACTCTTTGCAACCCCATCAATTGCAGCAGGCCAGGCTTCTTTGTCCTTCACTATCTTCCAGAATTTGCTCAGTCTCATGTCCATTGAGTCAGTGATGCCATCCAACTGTTTCATCCTCTGTTGCCCCCTTCTCCTCACCTCAATCTTTTCTGGCATCAGGGTCTTTTCCAATGACTCAGCTCTTCGCCTCAGGTGGTCAAAGTATTGGGGCTACAGCTTCAACATTAGTCCTGCCAATGAATATTCAAGGTTGAATCCTTTAGGGTTGACTGGTTTGATCTCCCTTCTGTCTGAGGGATTCTCAAGAATCTTCTCCAGTACAACAGTGCGAAAGCATCAATTGTTCAGTGCTCAGCCTTCTTTATGGTCCAGCTCTCACATTTGCACATGACTACTGGAAAAAGGCAAGCCTTTCTTTAGAGATACATGAATAATGAGATCATGGAACTGGGTTCATGGTGCCAATACAGAGCCAGATATGTTACCCACAACTAATGAAGGCTCTCTGCTTTTTATAACACTTTCAACCTATATAATGTGAGCAGTGAGCATAGCACATCATGCCCAGAGGACAGGAAAACAGGCATATTCTCTCCTTTGAAAGGAAAGGAAGGAGGGGGAAAGGAAAGGAAAGAAATAAAAAGGAGGTGGGATTTAAAAAGATGAGAGACTTGCTAACCATGACTAAAGCCAGGACGACACACCAGGTCACCTCGGTCTTACAGATTTTATAGAACATTGTTTCTCTTCCTGAGATGCCTTTCATTTGCCTGACTCTTAAAGTTTACAGAGTGTGGTCGGTGACTTTATTTGAAGATTCTCCATCCCCCTCAGCCTGTCAACTCCTAGTTCTCCCACAAAATCTAGCCCATTGTCCACATATCTAGTATCTAATAAATCCCTTAGGAAACAATCCTAAGCTATTTGAGAGTCCTTTAGCTCATTTAAACAAAATAGAAATAATTTTCCATTTCTCATTGCATAGAAGTGTTGAGAAGGTTAAGATATGGTGAGTGCTCAGTGCACAGAGGGCTTCTTCAGTGACTCAGTGCTGCAATGCAGATGTGGGTTTGATCTCTGGGTGGGGAAGATCTCCTGGATGAAATGGCTACCCACTCTAGTATTCTTGTCTGGGAAAACCCATGGACAGAGGAGCCTGGTGGGCTACAGTCCAAGGGGTCATAAAAAGTCAGATACAACTAAGAGACTGAACAACAGCAACACATAGCATGCCTTCCATGAGGGATTATAATTAATAGACACTATCATAAAGAGTTCAGTGGACAGTGGGGTTAGGAAAAGACACTGTGAGGACTCTAATCTTGGAGATAAATTCTTGTGAGCATCACAGACTTGATTCCTTCCTGCCATTTGAATAGCATATCTTGGCCTGCCCGGGATCAGCAGGCGCACACAATGCCTGTGCTCCATTATTGCAACCTAAAAACAACAGGGCTCAGGTGACTTTTTGGGCAAAGCCATTTCAAATGTCTCTGCCCCTTAATCACAGTGATAAATGATGTGAGGCTAAATGCCAAACACATAAACCAGCTGGATGGCAGCAAAAACAGGAGCTATTAGGCCCTGTCACTGATGCCCAGGAGAGCTTACCTGTTCCTCTTTTTCAACAGGCACTGCAGTGGTAGGACCGCTTGATGTGTTTCATAAGTCAGTATAGCAACAGCAGGGATATATAAATACATACATACATACATATATATATATTCGAAGTATTCTGCAGCCAAACATCTCTCTGAGTGCTTTTAATACCAGCTTATAACACAGAGACCAGCAGGAATTGGTATTCAATAACAGAGCTAATAAGAGGTGCAGTGTTCCAGAAAATTCCACCTGTTTCCAGTGCTGTACAAGTGCAAAGCATTTTTATGAGATTTATTCCAAGACCTCCTGAGCATCTGTGAAAAGCGGGTATTATAGTCCCATCCCAGACACTGAGGAAACGGAGACCAAGGTGGAGGAGCCAACAGTGGCAATGTGGGTAGCTCACATAATTTCTCTAAAGAGATGGCCAGCCTCTAACATTCTGTGCCTCCAGACCCATTTTTTAAGCCAGGTCTCCAAAGTAGGAAGTCAAGAGATACCTGGAGTAACAGGGAAGTTTAGCCTTAGAATACAAAATGAAGCAGAGCAAAGGATAGCAGAGTTTTCCCAAGAGAATGCATTGGTCACAGCAATAAACCTCTTCCAACAACACAAGAGACAACTCTATACATGGACATCACCAGATGGTCAATACTGAAATCAGATTGATTACAGTTTTTTCAGTTGAAGATGGATAAACTCTATACAGTCAGCAGAAACAAGACTGGGAGCTGATGTGGCTCAGATCATGAACTCCTTGTTGCCAAATTCAGGTTTAAATTGAAGAAANTAACACTTATTTTAATTTTTTATCACCTTTGATGCTCTAATAATATTGTCATTAAGCTCATTGAGGAGATGGTCTGTCCTACAGAGAATAACTCATTGTTTTGCACAAAAAGGCCAATGTTTAATAAATGCCCAAATGAATAAATTATTTCAAAAGACACACAAATGTGAAGAAGACTCTGCCATGGGCTAGCAGATGCAAAGTTGGCATGAAAATATACATATATATTTCTGAATATAAATTAAAGGATTTATCAAAAGTATATATCAACTTACAACCAATCTATAGTTTTTGCTTAGTTGAATGGCAGTTGTCACAGTCATATTCATAGTGATGTCTGCCTTTCTCTAGACCATAAACTTGATGAAGATAGACTGTGTGTTCTGATTGTCATTCATTCCCAGTGCCTATTGAGGTGCTTGTTGTAGAATGAACATTTGTGCCCCCCGCCGCCATCCATATATATTGCAGCCTGTTTCCCAATGTGATGATATTTGTAGGTGGGGCCTTTGGAGGTGATTAGGTTGTGAGGGTGGAGCCCTCATGAATAGAATTAGTACCCTTATAAAAGAGGCCCAGGATAGGTCCCTTGTCCTTTTCTGGTGAGGACACAGAAAAAGGATGGGCATCGCTGAACTAGGAAGCCAACTTTCACTAGACACCAGATGTGCCAGCATCATAACTTCCCAGCCTCTAGAACTGTGAGAAATAAATTTCTATTGTTTACAAGCCACCCAGTAAATGGTATTGTGTTATANGAATTAATGAGAGGAATAGAAACTCTGGTCAGTGCGGCCAGTGTTCCTCCTTTGTTGTTGTTGGTCACTAAGTTGTGTCCAACTCTGCGACCCCATGGACTGCAGCACACCAGGTTTCCATGTCCTTAACTATCTCCCAGAGTTTGCTCAAACTCATGTCCATTGATTTGGTAATGCCATCCAACCATCTCATCCTCTGTTGCCCTTCTTTTCCTGCACTCAATGTTTCCCAGCATCAGGGTCTTTTCCAAAGAATCAACTCTTCCCATCAGATGGCCAAAATATTGGGAACTTCAGCTCAGGATCAGTCCTTCCAGTAATTATTCAGAGTCCACTTCCTGTAAGATTGACTGGTTTGATCTCCTTGCTGTCCAAGCGACTCCCAAGAGTCTTCTCCAGCACCACACTTCAAAAATATCAATTCTTCGAGCTCAGCCTTCTTTATGGTTCAGGTCTCACATCCATATATGTCTACTGGAAAAATCATAGCTTTGACTACAGATGAACCTTTGTTAGCAAAGTGATGTCTCTTCCTTTTAATACATTATCTATATTTGTCATAGCTTTCCTTCCAAGAGCAAGCTCAGGGATGGAACTCACATCTCCTGTATTACAGGCAGATTCTTTACCCCTGAGTCCCTGGGGAAGCCCTGTGGCTTCCAGATGCCCAGTCTCATTTGGTGCCCATGAGAACTAGGTCTTCTCTAGATTTCCTTCATTCATTAAACATTTACTGAATATATACTATGGACCAGATATGATGCCAAGGTATAGGGGGGAAAAAGGAAGGTGTAGATATCTTATCTGCCTTCTTTACTAACCTAAACATTATCTATGTGACATGTGGTCTTTAAATATTGTCCTCAGGAATCCAGGTAAGCTGTCAACAAAGTTAACAAAACTAAATAATGCTACTGAACTGCAACTGTCATGAATAAAAGGACTTAGTTTGACTTTTATACAACTGTCTCTTCAGCACATAGCATAGTTTCTGGCATATAGTAGGTGCTCAGTAAGTTTAAGTTTCTCATTTTTACCATTCTCATGTAGGCCAGTAAGTTTGTTTCATCCATCCATCCATCTCTCCATTCATTTATCTATTACTGAGTACCTTTCATAATCTTTGCACTTACAGTTTATATATCAAATTTGTATCACCTAAGGTTCAAACATTTAAACCAGTAAAAGACAGAACTTTGAGTCTGTGCTTGCTTAAAAATAATTTTTTACAGAAATTCGAGTTATGTAACTGTGGGAGCTGATCAAGCAGTCCCTATAAGACAGCTGTTTTCAGATCTGGTGTTGAAATTCCAGTCTACAAGGAACATAGCAGGCAGAAGAAGACAGATGTAAGGTGAAGCAGAGCATGGACAAGCCAGAAGGCACAAGCACAAGCTAGAGCCCATGATAATCACTGAAACTTGCCAGTTGCTCTTGCCTCTGATCTTGATGATATGATATCTTCCAGAAGCTTGAGTCCTTCAACCCAGAGCTAAACCTGGATCAAGAATCTGAGGAACTGCAGAAGGAGTCAGGAATAGGGTGAACAGTTACAGACCTGGTCAGTGAGGTGAGCCTGCAGATAAGCAACAGTATCTCTGAGCTATAAAATTGTTTTGATTATACTACTACTTCCCTTTCACCCTCTAAAACTCACTCAAGAATCTCTCTTGTAGTCCATCCTATCCAGAAACATACAAGGAAAACCTCGGGAAATTAGTTTATCCGAGTTGACAATTTGCAGAGCAACAAATTATGAGATTAGGTAGCATCCTACCTAATCTCATAATCTGAGGAGGTGGATGTTATTACTTCCATTGTACAAACAGAGAAACTGAGACCAGAGGGTTTATGATTTCACAGTTAGTAATGGGTACAGCTGGAATTTAATTGCAAAGTTCCTTCCCCACTTCAGCATTATCAAAGAACAAACCCAGATGCTATTAGGAAGCAGAGTGGGTAGACCAACATACTGGTTCAGGAAACAAAAGAAAAAACATAATAGCAGACAATGGGGAGGAACTGATCATTGCTGGGGCGCAGTAATAGCTAAAACCCTAGATAGTGAGGCAGACAGTGGAGGCACTTCTAGAAGACACAGAAGGCCTTAGACAGGCTATTCTATAAGAAAGCCTGTTTTTGAAAAACAGCATCAAACTGGCTGCAGAAATCAAGATAGTCAGAGCTACAACACAGCTGCAGGAGACATAATTCACTCAAAATACAATGCAACTATGGTCTCTAGAACTGCGCAACCAATGGTTCTGAAGTCAGAGGTCATTTGCTAGACTACTTGGCTATATACACACCACCACAAAAGGCATCACTTCAAACACGTTGAGACAATTTAATGAGTAGATAAATACAACTTAATGATGGATAAATGAGACTACTCTCATTTACACAGACTGCTTAATCAGTTCTTCCCACACAAAAGTACACACACATACACACACACATGCCACATGAACCTATCCAAGGAGACAAAGTTGAGAGTTGTGATGTCATCTATATTTTTCCATACTCTTCAGGTACTGTTAACAGCTAGTGCTATCACACCTGTGCTTGTCAGGCTGTCTAGAAGTGATGTTCTTAATGGCAAATGAACTCTTTGAATAATTCTCATCTCATCTAATTTCAAAATCTGAGTCTCTCATTGGCATACTACCACACCACATAGATGTAGCTATTAGAAACTGTCCATCTCACATTCTAAGTGAGAACAGGAAGGAAATATCGACCTTAAGAGGAAGAGTTGTTCCATTTATAGAAATGATGAATAGCATCAAAAGAGCAGGGTCATCTATAACAATAGATTTCAGAAGGTTTGGTGTATGAACAATAGGCTAAACCTAATAATATCGAGAAGGAAAGGCCAGCACAGTGTCGGGGGACAGTCCTTCTCAGCAGTGCTGCATTATTAAACACCTCTTGCATCAGGCAAGCAGTCTGTCTATGGGCAAGGGCTCCGGAAGGATTCTTCTCCTCTTCATTGGAGCTAGGCTGGAAGAGTAGAGTGTGAGGGGCAGGGTGGATGCCTCATTTTCAACATACTTACCAAGCATTGAAGGGATAATTCATTTCACTAAGAAAATGTGAGGGGGATAACCAGTTTCACTCACCTCTCATGTACTCCTATTTGGGAGAATCCATTCCACTTAAAAAAATAAATTAAGCGCTTTTCAAGAATTCGACTCATTCACTTATTTGGAATCTTACTGAGCTTTATTCATTCACTTATTTGGAATCTTCGCAAGCTTTTACATTTTCCTTGAAACCACTGAGTATAGGAATGCTGGAAAACTTTGTCAGAGCTCTCAGGGTGAAGCATTCTTATGATGGGGCCAAAACAGAACCAAGGCTCTCCCTCTGAAAACAGCAGTTTTCAGATTTACCTCCTCAGCTTTGCAATTTAGTGTATCCTCAAGCCAGGGCTATTCACACTTCTGGGGATGTCCTTTATTTTGCTAGGAAAAAATTTCAGATGTTCAGAGGCGACTGGAATAATCTGTTCCCTCTCACAACGGATAAACAACTCCTCCAACATGAGAATCATTTTAATTTTGTCCTATTGTAACTTATAATGATTAGGGTGGAGAAGGCTCATTAAATACATTGGATATAAAACAAATCCAATCCTATTGTTCTGAAAGTTGGCCAGCATTTGAAAATGTAAATAACATGAGCATAGTGCAGCATAAGCAGTCTTGAGAAACTGGGCTGAAGTGAGCAGGAGAGCAAGGCTATGTTGAACATTTACTAATGAAAGTTTCAAACACCAGGTACAGGCTTCTTACAATATCTCCAAGCTCTTAACTTACTCTACTATTGGATTCTTGATAATTAAAACAGATAATTGCAGGGGAAGTCATCCAGTGCAACCTCTTCCTATATGCACTAAGTAATAATTCACGCCAAGTAACTTAGTCAAGGACACCCAGAGATGTGGTACTCCCAGGCCAGGCCTTTTGTACCCACTTTGCTGTGTCCCTCTGCATTAGGAGGGCTTCCCTGGTGGCTCAGCTAGTAAAGAATCCCCCTGCAATGTGGGAGACCTGGGTTTGATCCCTGGGTTGGGAAGATCCCCTGGAGAAGGGAAAGGCTACCCACTCCATTATTCTAGCCTGGAGAATTCCATGGACTGTATAGTCCATGGGATCACAATGGACATGACTGAGCAACTTTCACGTTCACTCTGCATTAGGAAACATAAAAGGCTGGCAGTCTTCAAGATAAGATAATCTACTCTTTTTCCTGAGGAGGGTTAAATAAGAAATGGGCTTGAGGTAGGGCACTGAACCCCCTTTTCTACTCTAAGGTTATTTTCCTCCATTTCTGTCATGTAATTTTTCATGTTTAGTATTATTTCTTGGGTTCTGTTTCAAGAGGCTGAAGGGTACACTTCATGTCAGTGATTCAAAGCTGTGTTATCTCTTTTCTTCATTAAGAGAAATTTCTAAATAAACACTGGATTTCATTGTAAAGAACCAGAAGCCAATAGCTCAGGCTGCTCAATCAGATCACAATATAAATCAGAGAATCTGGTTGTATAACAACTACATTTCACATTGGATAACATGCTTCTGATCTATTTCCTGTGCCTTTTCTGCATCCGTCTCTCAACTTGTAAACTTCAGGTGCTAAATGTCTTTGGTAGTAACCTCATGATAGAATTTTGAAATCTTTGAATGCCTATGCGGTAAGAATTGCAACGAAAAGAATAAAATACTTAGGAATATACCTACCTAAAGAAACTAAAGACCTATACATTGAAAACTATAAAACACTGATGAAAGAAATCAAAGAGGACACTAATAGATGGAGAAATATACCATGTTCATNTATACACTAATAATGAGAAAGTAGAAAAAGAAATTAAGGAAACAGTTCCATTCAGCATGGCAACAAAAAGAATAAAATACTTAGGAATATACCTACCTAAAGAAACTAAAGACCTATACATTGAAAACTATAAAACACTGATGAAAGAAATCAAAGAGGACACTAATAGATGGAGAAATATACCATGTTCATGGATTGGAAGAATCAATATAGTGAAAATGAGTATACTACCCAAAGCAATCTACAGATTCAATGCAATCCCTATCAAGCTACCAATGGTATTTTTCACAGAACTTGAACAAATAATTTCACAATTTGCATGGAAATACAAAAAACCTCGAATAGCCAAAGCAATCTTGAGAAAGAAGAATGGAACTGGAGGAATCAACTTACCTGACTTCAGGCTCTACTACAAAGCCACAGTCATTAAGACAGTATGGTACTGGCTTGTATATTTTTGAGATTAGTTCTTTGTCAGTTGTTTCATTTGCTATTATTTTCTCCCATTCCGAAATTCCATTATTTTCACCTTGCTTATAGTTTCCTTTGTTTTGCAGAAGGTTTTAAGTTTAATTAGGTCCCATTTGTATATTTTTGCTTTTATTTCCACTATTCTGGGAAGTGGGTCATAGAGGATTCTGTTGTGATTTATGTCAGAGAGTGTTTTGCCTATGTTCTCCTCTAGGAGTTTTACAGTTTCTGGTCTTACATNGACCACCTGACCTGCCTCCTGAGAAATCTGTATGCAGGTCAAGAAGCAACAATTAGAACTGGACATGGAAAAACAGAGTGGTTCCAAATTGGGAAAGGAGTACGTCAAGGCTAGATAGTTTCACTCTGCTTATTTACCTTATATGCAGAGTACATCATGTGAAATGCTGGGCTGGATGAAGCACAAGCTAGAGTCAAGATTTCTGGGAGAAATAGCAATAACCTCAGATATGCAGATGATATCACCCTTCTGGCAGAAAGTGAAGAGGAACTAAAGATCCTCTTGATGAAGGTGAATGAGGAGAGTGAAAATGAAAATGCTGTCTCAAAACTCAAAATACAAAAAACTAAGATCATAATGTCTGGTTCCATCACTTCATGGCAAATAGATGGGGAAACAATGGAAGCAGTGATTGATTCTATTTTCTTGGGCTCCAAAATCACCTCGATGGTGACTGCAGCCACAAAATTAAGATATTTGCTCCACAGAAAGAAAGCTATGACAAACTTAGACAGCATATTAAAAAGCAGAGACATTACTTTGCCAACAAAGCTCTGTCTAGTCAAAACTATGGTTTTTACCAGTAGTCATGTATGGATATGAGAGTTGGACCATAAAAATGCTGAACCGCTGAAGAACTGATACTTTTGAACTGTGGTGTGTTGGAGAAGAGTCTTGAGAGTCCCTTGGACTGCAAGGTGGTCAAACCAGTTAAGCCTAAAGGAAATCAATCCTGCATATACATTAGAAAGACTGATGCTGAAACTGAAGCTCCAATATTTAACCACTGATATGAAGAGCCAACACATTGGAAAAGACCCTGATGCTGGGAAAGATTCAAGGCAGGAGGAGAAGAGGATGACAGAGGATGAGATGGTTGGATGGAATTTCTGATTCAATGGACATGAGTTTGAGCAAGCTCTGGGAAATGGTGAAGGACTGTGAAGCCTGGCATGCTGCAGTCCATAGGGTCGCAAATAGTTGGACATGACTGAGTGACTGAACAACAACTACAGAAGCAAGCCCTGAGCAGAGAAGCAACGGCATGCGGCTTATTTTAGAGGGGTCAGAGATGCTGGCAGGCAGGGCAATGGCGTGGCGACACGGGAGGAGGAAGGCAAAGAGGGGTTTGGTGCATATTCAGTAACCACAGAGAACAACCAGAGTATCATTCCTCCAGAAATATATGGGAAGCTGTGTACAATGCCTGCCCCAGAAATATTCCAGCCAAAGCCTGAGGATGCTGGGCTCCTGACACCCAACACCCAGCAGTTATTGGTCAGACCCTCCATTGTCAGTTGAGTCATGTCTGACTCTTTGTGACCCCATAGACTGTAGCCTGCCAGGCTCTCAGAATACTGGGGTAGGTTGCCATTTCCTTCTCCAGGGGATCTTCCTGAGTCAGGAATCAAACCCGGGTCTCCTACATTTCAGGCAGATTCTTTACCATCTGAGACACCAGGGAAGCCCAGACCCTCCATTACCAGATATCATTTCCTGGTCAGGGGCTCCAATAGCCTAAGGACAGATTCAGATGAACAATTATTTCAACTAATAATAATGTTCTAATTTTACTCAAATAATGCCATCTCAAGAACACAGGTGTACAGGCACACATATAACCTTTATAAAATAAATACATGTTAAATATCCATTTTATATTGATATATTTCATAAATATATATATATACTCACATAATTTAGTATTGAAACACCTTTATAACATATGGGTACACATATGCATACATATATACACATATACATGCACATATATATATATTATATCCATTTTATGATATAAGGATATTGAGTAGTGAGGTAGTAAGTGAAGAACAAGAACAGTCTTTAGCACTAGACAGACTGAGATTTAAACCCCATCTTGAACTGAAACTAGCAGAGTGACTCTGGAGAAGTTATTTAACCTGTCTGTGCCTATAATTTGAGGATTATAATGCTCCTTTCCATGGGTATGTAGGAGGACTAAAAGTAATGTTCTGATAATAACAGCTATCTGGGGAATCTACCCTTGGGGAATCTACCCTTACCTGGCATTGTGCTAAACACTTAATGTATGTTACTGCATTTCATTGTCTCAGTCTTATATGATTAATTTAATATTACACTTCCATAAGGACCAAGAGAATTGAGACAAGGTTTGTAAACTGTATAAAACACTGTTAGCACATGGTGGGAAAGCAACAAAGACTGGCTGGTCTTACAAATCCAGAGGCTGAGTAAGAAGCACTGCCTAGGAGGAGGAAGACAAAGAGGTGGGGGGCGGGGTGAACGTGACACTCCTCTTTCCACACCCCTGCAGAAGAAGCTGGCCTGCAGGATCAACTGCTTGACAGATTGCACCTTTTAAACAACGTTCTTGGTTTGTTTCTACTACTCCCATAAATCAGGCTGCCTAACAGTACAATATTTACTTCCTGAAAGAAAAAGATTTTATTTCCCTATTTACTTACAGGGCAAGAGTAATGTGCGTGTGTGTTCGGTTGTTTCCAACTCTTCACAACCTCAAGCTCACCAGGCTCCTCTGTTCATGGAATTTTCCAGGCAAACTGCAATGGGTTACCATTCCCTACTCCAAGGGATCTTCCTGACTCAGGGATTGAAACTGTGTCTCTTGTGTCTTCGCATTAGTAGGTGGATTCTTTACTGAGGCACCTGGAATTGATGCTTTTGAACTGTTGTGCTGAAGACTCTTGAGAGACCCTTGGACTGCAAGGAGATCAAACCTGTCAATCCTAAAGAAAATCACTCCTGAATATTCATTGGAAGGACTGATGCTGAAGCTGAAGCTCCAGTACTTTGCCCACCTGATACAAAGAACTGACTCAGTGGAAAATATCCTGATGCTGGGAAAGATTGAAGGCAGGAGAAGAAAGGGAAGACAAAAAGTGAGATGGTTGGATGGCTGCTGCTGCTGCTGCTGCTNGTTTCTGTTAGTCGAGTTAAGTTCAATCCCTCTGCCATATTACAACAGTCTTGACCCATACCTCAACAGTCAAATAAATTCTGAATTGTCTGTTTTCCATCTAGCAAAATTTTTTTTCTTTAACAAGTCTTTGTCTAAAATTACTATGTAATAATCCGTGAGGCATCTATTTCAATAAGACCATAACTTCATGAAAGGTCTAGTAGGACTGAGTATGGTAATCTGGAGCTTTCCTAAATGCCTAAGTACTTAGTAATGATTAGGAAGTTTTTTTTCTTTTTCATTTAAATATTTATTTTCAACAGGTATAGCTACTTATTCCTTGGTTTTATTCTCTGATCAGAACAATAAAAAACATCTACAGAAGAGTCAGCACTAGCATTCTAAAATATCATTCCACATGTTAATAATTGTCTTGGCCTTCCTTCTTGGGAAATTTATGAAAAACGATAGGTTTCTGTAAATTCTCAGCACACAAGTCCCATTCAGACACCCTTGGTCCTCTTCGCTCTTAAAGGGAGAAAAGAGTCTCTAAACAGTATAATTTAGTTTTAACCGGATTTTAGATGTTAGGCTTCCCTAGTGGCTCCACATTGCATCTGCCTGCAATGTGGGAGACCCAGGTTCGATCCCTGGGTCAGGAAGATCCCCTGAAGGAGGAAATGGCAACCCACTCCAGTATTCTTGCCTGGAAAACCCCATGGATGGAGGAGCTTGGTAGGCTACAGTCCAGGGGGTTGCAGAGAGCTGGACACGACTGAGCAACTTCACTTCATAAATCTCAACTTACAATGTAACTAAAGATGTTATTTCTATGCTAATCTGGTATTACCTCTTAAAACCCCTCCTATAAATTCAGAGATAGCTTACCTATAATATTGTACTTGCCAAGTTAATGATTTTTTAACCAAAAGTGATTTAAAATTATACTTGAAATTACTAGGATGGTTGCTCTAAAAATCTTCACCAGATTTTCACCTCTGTTTTAACAGAGGTCATTCTTAAATGGTCATTAAGTATTTTCCAAAATATTTTCTATGATTATCTTCTCCATTAAATATTTTTTGCTCATATTCACTGCCGCTTAAAGAATCTGCCTAGAATTGCTTTATTCACATAGAATAAAGAATATTATCATTCCATCAAAAATAGCTTTTTTGTTTTTACCTTCTGCACTTAGTAAATTACTATCAACATAACCAAAAGATCCTCACCAGAGTCCCAGAAACTGTATGGTCCAACAAAATTTCTTTTATCATCAAACCTAACAGACAGTTTACTGAATTTTTGCATATTATATTTCAACCTAGTTAATCTTCACCAAGTGTTTGTCTTTTATCCATAGATTCATTTCAATGGATTTTAGACAGATTGCTAGAGAACTGACAAAACTGATTCTCAGCATTGTTAACCTGGACTCGTGAAGAGATGTGTTCGGTGAATCTACTGGCTCACAACTGACACCTGTCTTATTCCCCTTGTTCTTGTTTTGTTAGTACATATCTCTGCAGTTTAAAAAATGTCTCTAGGCATGTTTCCAGAAAAGTAGTTTTAAAACGCCATAGCCTGATTGATATGTGGGAAAATTTCTCTCCTTCCTTGTATCATATCAAGAAGTCAACTTTTATTCTTTCAAAATAGAAATATTGACGTCAAGTTTTGTTTTCTTTTATATTCCAGAAATTTAACAGTGTGAACAGGTATTAGCATGCTGTTTAATTATCTGTAGCTTTAAATTATCATAAATCATGCTGTATCTTCTACTGCACACTTGACAGAGGCACAGGGAAGATTCACATATTCCGAATAACNCATTCAGCCGTGTCTGACTCTTTGCGACCCCATGAATTGCAGCACACCAAGCCTCCCTGTCCATCACCAACTCCCAGAGTTCATTCAGATTCACGTCCATCGAGTCGGTGATGCCATCCATCCATCTCATTCTCTGTTGTCCCCTTCTCCTGCCCTCAATTCCTTCCATCATCAGAGTCTTTTCCAATGAGTCAACTCTTCTCATGAGATGGCCAAAGTACTGGAGTTTCAGCTTTAGCATCACTCCTTCCAAAGAACACCCAGGACTGATCTCCTTTCGAATGGACTGGTTGGATCTCTTTGCACTCCAAGGGACTCTCAAGAGTCTTCTCCAACACCACAGTTCAAAAGCATCAATTCTTCAGCACTCAGCTTTCTTCACAGTCCATCCAACTCTCACATCCATACATGACTACTGGAAAAACGATAGCCTTGACTAGACGGACCTTTGTTGGCAAAGTAATGTCTCTGCTTTTGAATATGCTATATAGGTTGGTCATGACTTTCCTTCCAAGGAGTAAGCGTCTTTTAATTTCATGATTGCAATCACCATCTGCAGTGATTTTCATATGACCCAGCAATCCTGCTGCTGGGCATACACACCGAGGAAACCAGAATTGAAAGGGACACATGCACCCCAATGTTCGTCACAGCACTGTTTACAATAGCCAGGACATGGAAGCAACCTAGATTCCATCAGCAGGTGAATGGATAAGAAAGCTGTGGTACATATACACAATGGAATATTACTCAGCTATTAAAAAGAATTCATTTGAATCAGTTCTAATGAGGTGGATGAAACTGGAGCCTATTATACAGAGCAAAGTAAGCCAGAAAGAAATACACCAATACAGTACATTAACACATATATATGAAATTTAGAAAGATGGTAATAATGACCTTATATGTGAGACAGCAAAAGAGACACAGATGTTAAGAACAGACTTTTGGACTTTGTGGGAGAAGGCGAGGGTGAGATGATTTGAGAGAATAGCATTGAAACATGTATATTATCATATGTGCATGGCTGATTCATGTGAATGTATGGCAAAAATCACCAAAATATTATAAAGTAATTAGCTTCCAATTAAAAGGGAAAAAAAGTAAGCTGTCTGAACAGGTGGCTCATACTCACACTGGCTGCACTGCCATCCCTTTCTCACACCTGAATCTAATGGAGTGTTCCCTGTGACCAGGTGATTCAGAGGCACAATAGTTAAGCTTGGTTCACAGATTGTTTTGCATAGTATTTTGGCACCAGCTGGACATGGCTAGCTGCAGTGTTATAGCTCCACTTAGGGTTGATCCTGGGGACAGTGGGAAGGAAACTTTTCAGTGACTGGTCACACAAATGGTCAGAGGTTTAGATATCCACTGATTCGTGAGTAGTTAGTAATGACTTGGCTAGGTGGTCCAGGACTTAGAACAAGATTAAAATATTGTTCAAGGGGGAGGTCTGGGGAAGAGGCATATGGATGTCCCTTTTGGAATGGGTATGAAGGTATTCATATCACACATAAATGAGCAGCTGCTGCTGCTAAGTCGCTTCAGTCATGTCTGACTCTGTGCGACCCCATAGATGGCACCCCATCAGGCTCCCCCATCCCTGGGATTCTCCAGGCAAGAACACTGGAGTGAGTGGGTTGCCATTTCCTTCCCCAGTGCATGAAAGTGAAAAGTGAAAGTGAAGTCGCTCAGTTGTGTCTGACTCTTAGCGACCCCATGGACTGCAGCCTACCAGGCTCCTCCATCCATGGGATTTTCCAGGCAAGAATACTGGAATGGAGTGCCATTGCCTTCTCTGAAATGAGCAGCAGAGAGAATCAACTGTTGANAAAAGTGAAAGTGAAGTCGCTCAGTTGTGTCTGACTCTTAGCGACCCCATGGACTGCAGCCTACCAGGCTCCTCCATCCATGGGATTTTCCAGGCAAGAATACTGGAATGGAGTGCCATTGCCTTCTCTGAAATGAGCAGCAGAGAGAATCAACTGTTGAGGAAGACTCAATCAGATAGATAAGATGTCCTGTCCTGTGGATGCTAGCCAACCTCAGTTTCTTATCCAATGAACTCTTGAACAAAATGGCCATGGTGGCATGCATCGAATTTAGACACAAGCTCTACAATACAGACTTTCACCAAGGCCAGTCTGGCTATAGCACCTGTTGAGTACCCAACCTACCGATAGCAAGGGTACACCAAGCCCCACTATTGGAATCATTTCACAGTGGCAACTGATTACAGGCACAGTACAAAATGAAAAGAAACCATTTGGACCCCCAACATTATACTCGCAGGAAGCAAACTGGGGAAACTACTCACCTGTAAATAGGTGCTACCTTTCATGAAAAAGGAAGGAAGACACAGAGAGTGGGACCAAGAGCCCAGAAAGCAGAGCCAAGCAGAGCCCAGAAACCCTAGAGAATTATTTCCAGGCCTTGAAACCTAATCCAGGAACTTCCATGTGCCCAGTGGGATTTCACAATTGCTATAGACCAGTGATTATCTGGTCGTGAAGATCTTTTTTATACAGTTCTTCTGTGTCTTCTTGCCACCTCTTCTTAATACCTTCTGCTTCTGTTAGGTCCAGACCATTTCTGTCCTTTATCAAGCCNAGGAGTTGGTGATAGACAGGGAAGCCTGGCGTGCTGTAGTCCATGGGGTTGCAAAGAGTTGGACACGACTGAGCAACTGAACTGAACCAAGATACCTGGGAAGCCCCAAGAGTAACTTCATCATGGTCTAAATACACATTTATGAGTAAAGGCAGAAAATCAATGAGCAGGATAACAAGAGGTGACAGACCCTGTGCACTGTGCTGTGTGAGTGAGTAAGCACCACCATCTGACTTTTCCTGGACCCTGAAATCCATGGTTATTTGCGAGGGCTACACCTCAAAATGAGCTCCAATGGAAAAGCACGCAGAAATGGAAAAGCCATACTAGCTTTGTTCCTGGCCCTTGAACCCATGCAGCACAGTTCTGGCATTTGCTGTCCCTCCACCTGGAACAGCTTTCCCCCAGGTAGCCAGGTGACCCACTCCCCAACTACATCCATTTCTGTGATCAAATGTGGATCCTGAGACCCTTCCAGCACCTTATCTGAAACAACGTCCTCCCGACCAGCACGCTCTCTCTCCCCAGTCCTACTGTATTTGTCCTTTGTGGCCTTTAGCACTACATGACACTTCAAATGTCACTGAATTCCTTTATTGTTGCTGTTAAGTCACTGTCATAATCAACTCTTTTGTGCCCCTACAGACTGTAGCCCACTGGGCTCCCCTCCTCCAGGGGATCTTCCCAACCCAGAGACGGAACCTGTCTCTTACGTCTCCTGCACTGGCAGGCGGGTCCTTCACCACTAGCACCACCTGGGAAACCCATCACAATTTGAATCCACTAATTTTAAACTGCTCATCCTATGGTGACCTCATGCTGTACTAGGAGGACTGAGTTGGTATCATGGTTCCCACTCAAAAAATAGAGAAGCTCTGGTTCAGAGAAGTTAAAGGGCTTGCCCAAGGTCATGCAGCCATTTAGTTGTTGGGGGGACAGGTAGCTGAGGTTAGGACACAAAAATCTGGATTTGAATCTAGCAAATGCTTTCATTGGGCACAAAATAGGAAACTGATTCCGTGCACATCACCACCACCTGCCACAACACCTTCATGATCACAGAAGACAGTCATCATCCACCAGTGGTACACCTTCTGCTGGACCAGGGCTGGCATTCCAGTCAGCCTCCATCAAGCAATAGATGTTCAAAGAGTTTAACCTGCCTACCTGCCTTCTATCATATTGCCTCTTTTGTTTCCTTCTGTTCACCTGTCCACAAGATGGAGATGACACATGGCTTACGTTCTAGAAAGGGTCTTAGGGATGACTTATTGAAAAGCTTTCCCAGTTGCTTGGCACTATTTCACAATATGTACAAGTATATTACTGTCATTGTGACATATTGTGCTGGAACAAATTGTGTATTTTATACACATACACACACAGAGTCACAAAATAGGATTATAAATTATGTGTAAGAACAGGAGTATATGCCTTAAAATATTTATTTCATTGCCATTAGAGACACATCTCATATTTATACTTTATAGAAACTAGAAAGATTGAATCTAATCTTTGATACTAGAGGATTACATGTTTCAGAAGGTCTTAAATCTTTTGTGCCTGCAGTATCAGATTGAGGAAACTGGTCTTGATAATGCATGTGTTTTATTTATTTGTTTTGCACAGGCCAAGACCAGAGAACTGTCTTTCTTTTAGGAAGCATTTCCAAAGAATTTGATTTATACCCAAGCAATAATTGTGATGCATGACTATTTTGCAAATAGGTAGTCCTGGTAGAATTTCTTTATACCTGATTTCTCAGTAACTACCTGGGGTTCTAATTAAAATTCGCTCTTGGTACATGTAATAGCATCTGATAATGTTATCCTTACCTCATTATGTAATAATTACATCTGTGGCTTTTGGTTTTGTTTTTAATTAGCTTCCACAATTCTCTTACAAATGACGTAGGGCAACCAACACAGTTCACTTTCTATGATATAAAAAAGCCTACAGGACATAAAAAGCATCCAGAGTTAATTAGGACACCATGAGTAAAATGTCAGTGGCTTGAGATGGATAGACTGGGTTGTATTTCATGCATTCTGTTCTCTTATTCATCAGTTCCCTTGACAGGGCTGTGCCCATGGCAGAGGAAACCTCATGGATATTTTCAAAGGCAGATACCTGCTTCAAGTGGTGCTACTGCATGATACTAACTTTATGGCCTTTAGTCCTGTTTCATTTACTTCACATCAGAGCCTTGACCACACTCACTGTGGAAGTCTGGAAAGCCTGGAGGGGTCGGCACATGGTGATAGGNCAGTTCCTCAGCGTGGTGGTCACTCCAGCTCCGTGATGTCGTTTGAACTCAGAGGGGAAGATGCCTGCAGTTGTGTTCGTCTTTGTCAGAGTCTTTTTGGCCGTTTCAGGTCCTGTTCCGTATCAGCAGCGTCTTATTAGGAATATTTGTATTTCTGTGAAAAATGCCATCGCACAGTGTTTTGTGCTTGCGGTCAGTGTATCTGTTGACGGCTTGGGTTGGAATGGACATTGTAATTCCTCATTGTTCCAGTGCGTGGGCATGGACTGTTTTCTCTCTATTTGTGCTTTCTTGATCAGCGCTTTCTAGTTTTCTGACTCCTGGTCTTTTATGTCCTTGATGAAGTTGGTTGCTAGATGTTTTCTTCTTTCTGATGCAGGTATAAGTGGGATTTTCTTCATTTTGGGTTTTGATCATTACGAGTGTATAGAAACACAAGTGATTTTGGTATATTGATTGGGATTGTCAATTGTAGTGTTTGATAGGATGGTAAATTGCTCTGAAAATAGTCAACTTTACGGACTGTTGTCTAACAGCTTTCTGTGATGTGGTGGGCAACCTTTCCTTTGTCAACTCTGTTTCTCCTGCAGGAGGTCATCCGGAGGAGCCAAGGCATGCTGGTTACTCACAGAGTTCCCACAGGACTTCTTCATTCCATGTGGACTCCTTCAAGGGCACTGAGCATCCCAGCTTCCCTTGAACTTCGTCTGGGTAAGTCTTGGCCTCGGTCANCCTGCCCAGAAACCTCCCACCCCCCACATCTGCCCGGGAATTACTGCCTCCTGCCCAGGGGACTTATCACCCCCGGCGCAAAACCTCCCAGCCCTTGCTCAACTACAAATGCCATCTCAACTAAAGAGTACCCAAAATGTCCCGCCTGACTAACGCTTCCCTTATCACTTCCACAATCCTCCCTTTAAATATGAAGCCTCCCTGATCCCTCTCGCCCTCGGCCTGGTTGTTAGGTCGACTGTTACGCCTCCTTGCCTGAATAAAGGTAACCTACCTCCATTGAGGTCGTCTCTCCTTCTTTTCTGATTTGGCCCGAACTATATCTTACATCCTACCTCCAGTTTAATGAGTGATTTCTGAGCATGAGCTTCTAGGTCATTCTCTGAGCTGCCAGATATGCTACATTTTTGGCAACATTTAAGATTAACAGCCAGTCTAACAGGTTTGGTCTTTTCTTGGAATGTAAGTGACTTCCTCTCTGTCTTTCTGTGAACGCTCAGATGGGAGTTATCTGATAGGAAAAGAAAGGAGATAGGAGAAGCCCCTAAAATCATCAAGGGAGAAAGAAAAAGAAAGGGGTGAAGAGGGAAGGGGCGGTAGAAATCTGAGAATGACCCAAGGAAGAGTAGCTGAACCCAGAGACCCACACGTGTAAGCCAAAATCACAAAGTCAACACTCAAGCTCAACTTACAGTAACTTGGGAGGCGTGTCTTAGGGCTTTAAAGTGACAGCTTATAAGAGGAGACCCACAATAAATACTGGAAACCTTTCAGTTCCCATCCCACAGTTGCTCATGACACCAATATCACAGTGGGAAGATGGTTTTCAGCATTCCAAGATACGCAGTCCATTGGGCTTTCCAGGCGGCGTTAGTGGTAAAAACAGCAACAAAAAACTCGTCTGCCAAATGCAGGAGACTTTAAGAGGTGCAGTTTCAATCCCTGGGTGGGGCAGATCCCCTGGAGGAGGGCATGGCAACCCACTCCAGTATTCTTGCCTGGAGAATCTCACAGTTAGAGGAGCCTGGTGGGCTACAGTCCATGGAATTGCAGAGTCAGACACACTGAAGTGACCAAGCACGCACGTGCAGTCCATTTTCACAGATCAAATGCCATCACGCCACAACAACCCCGTCCAAGTAGGCTTTGATTACAGGACACAGATATTGACACAGGCCCTAACCTTTCAACGCTTTGAAGAATATCCTTATGCCATTAAACTGGATCACAATAAAAATTGAAACATTAAAGGCCTTGAGACCAAAAGTTTTTTCTATGGAGAAGAATCAGGGATTTCATATATATATATATATATATATACACATATATTCAAATCTGGGTGTGACAAGCATCTTAAAACTCTCATTTTTCTTTAGATGAAAAAGAAATTGCTGTTCTCTGTCTGCAAGCATTTCTTGTTGCTTGACTAACCCTTGCACAGCAGTCCGGTGCTGCTGGGGTGTGAGATCTTGAGAGTGAAATCTATTAGAGCATGAAAGAAGGGGAAATGGCCTGCTGACTTCCAAACAGAGTCAGCTCAGGAAATGTGGAAAGAAGCAAATATAACGGGTGAGAGAGAAATTACAGTCCTCAAATGTATCGTAATGATGAGGGATGAGCCGTCACTGGCATCTTGATTAAACATGTTTGCTTCTGTGATTCCACTTATGGCCAAGTCAGAAATTCATCTCCCCTGCAATTTTCGCATCTTGTAGGGGACCAGGCAAAATCGTCTGGGTGCTTACAATAAACATTTATTTTGAGGACAGATGAACTGCCCTGGCAGCTGGTTAAATGAATGGACCATTCCCTCCTTCCTTTGCTTCCTCTGTTATCGACCACCAGGAGGTGGAATATGTGATTTGTTTGGAGGCAGATCTGAAGACAGAAGCCCATCGATGGGCTTCAGAAAATCTTCCAGACCTTCTGAATTAAGTTGAAAAGAGGCTTCACCGCTGTACCTTGGAGCCTGCTTCTTGGATGCTTCAGTGTCTTTAAGTGAGAATGTTTCATGATGGCTGCATTGGAAGTATTCTCAGAAAGTTTTAATCACTCCAGATTTATTTTTGACCCTCAGTTAGTCTTGACATCACTTTCCCTGTGCTACTTCACAATAAGCATTCCCTTAGAAGATAACCTTTAACTAGACTCTTTCACTTTAGAAGAAAACCTTTAACTAGACTACCTAGATGCATAATTCCCATATCATGGATAATTTCTCCCATGGAGGAACCAGAGACAGCAACCAGCCTCTCCATGAAAGCATCTCTGTCGGAAACTTGCAACGTGTGGGAAAAAAGACATATTTTTATTTTCTCTCCGACTTCAGCTTTATTTGCTTTTGAGGTCTGAATGTGGAGGCTAGTTGCATCTATCTACTTGATTTTAATTTGTCTTTGTACAAACAGTTTGCATGAGCTCACTAAGCAGCATTTCAAAAGATAAATACCATCACTGCAGAATTTTAACACAAAAGAGCATTATCCCTACCTCATTAACAATGAAGGACTTGAAGAAAAATGCCCAGACATATTGATTGCCAAGACCATGGAAGGAAGGTTAAAAGGACTTTTTCCCTTTTCAAAGCTTTGATTCCATTATAATGAGCACAGGACAAATTCTTTGAGGTTAGGCGTTGCCTTCATCTAATTCACATCATTTGTAGTTCCTTGAACACAAAATGCTGGTTAACACAGCAGGTGCCCAATAAGTAGCTGAATTATTGACTTGTGTGACAAGAACCCACCTGTCTTTGGCCAAAAAATATTAAGTCAGTCCACCCTCAATTGTTTGATATTTAGCATTTCTCTAGTCTCTTCTAGAAATATAAGTTGATTAGACACTATGTCAATCTGTGTCTCTTTTGAGGATTTTTCATCTTTGTCCTTCCTTTCCCCCACTCTCCTCCCTCCCTTCCTAATTAGTTACCAATCGTTCTCAAAAAATTATAAGAATGACAGATTAACTTCCGATGGTTACAGAATACGATGACTAAAGATGAACAATTACAATTATTTACAAAATAACTTTAAAACAAAATCACTGCACATCTACTTTCTCTCGTAAGACTGCACCCTTAAAACTGCATTCCGCCTCCACTCTTGCTATCTGAGATAAACTGAACATCACGGGGGAAAACAGAACCANAGAAGGGAAAGGCTACCCACTCCAGTATTCTGGCCTGGAAAATTCCATGGACTGTATAGTCCATGGAGTTTCAAAGACTTGGATACGATTGAGCAAATTTCACTTTCACTTTATTTGTTGAGAAAAACAGTCTTTTAAGTGTCATTTATTACACTTTTTCTCCTGGACCAGAATGTTGTATTTTTATGTAGCCAATTTTTTCAGTCTTTTCTCTTAGACCTTTTAGGTTTTATGACTTGTTTAGGAGGAAATTCTCCATTCCAAGACTGCTTAAGGACATATTTTCTCTAATGCTGCATTCTTAAGGGGATTTGCCTAATAAGATTTTCCTCTCTCTGGGCAACTGAATGTTGTCAACAATATTCAGGTATGGTCCTAACCAGCTGAACTTCATACCTAAAGGGTTCTTTAATGTGAGCTTCTACAAAGACAATCAAAAGTTATAACTGAACAAGACTATTGCCACTATATAATATGGTAAATAGACAGGATTTACTGAACAACGGACTAAATTTTTATACTGTACAACAGACTACATATACTGTTGGTGGGTTTCTGCTCCCCAACCATCATTCCTCATCATGAAGGAAATGAAAATAGTTAGCCAGACATAGTCTAAGCTCTCATCTAATTCCTCTTCCTTTTGCCTTTTCTAAGTTATCTTTAAAATTGAGATATAATTGACAAACAACATTGTCTAAGTTTAAGATACACAACATGTTGATCTGATACATTTACTTATGCAATGTGATTATCACACTAATCATGTTAGCTAACACCTACAACACGTCACAGATGATCAATTCTTAAATTCTTTAAATTAAATGTCACACCTCCCAGCTGATCTAGTCTGAAGTGCTTCTTCATGTGTTGAGATCTTTATTACTTTTCTGGGGTTGGCATGTTGAGTCTCAGTTTCTACTGTGCAAAAGGGTCAAAGTTCATCCAACATATGAGGCTTTACCTCAAGTATTCCAAGGAAGCTTGCTTCCTTCAACAGAATATGAAACATCTGTGCGGCTGCTGTTGCTGCTAAGTCGCTTCAGTTGTGTCCAACTCTGTGCGACCCCATAGATGGCAGCCCACCAGGCTCCCCCATCCCTGGGATTCTCAAGGCAAGAACAGTGGAGTGGGTTGCCATTTCCTTCTCCAGTGCATGAAAGTGAAAAGTGAAAGTGAAGTTGCTCAGTCGTGTCTGACTCTCAGCAACCCTATAGACTGTAGCCCTCCAGGCTCCTTCATCCATGGGATCTTCCAGGCAAGAGTACTTGAGTGGGGTGACATTGCCTTCTCCGTCTGTGTGGCTAATAAGTGATTATCCTGAGATGTTTCCACTTGCTGTCACTCCTTCACCACCTTGCCTTCTGCTGTCTCTGGTTTGGGGAAGAGAAAAAACCGGCTCTAGCAGTCGTAAGGCAAGCCACCGCTGTTAGAGCATATACACAAGCTACTGCCTCACTACTTCTTACACTACTTACAGATGAGAAAACAGAGGCCCTCGGAGTGATTTGCCCACCATGCAAAGCTAGAAAGACATACAGGTAGGAACTAAATCCAGGTCAAACTGCAGACTGACCTCTGAAGTATCACACAAGATATCCATGTGAGAAATTAAAAGGTATCACAGGACCTCAGTGGAGAGGCGAAGAAAGAAAACATTTGCCTGAAGAGATCCACAAAAAAGCAGACCTTTGGGCAGGGTCTCAATAATACCAGGTGCCCCCTCTCCCCAGGTTTAGCACAACAATAGTCCTTTACAGAGAATATCCTACACCCGCTCATTGGAACAAACAGGGCTCCCAGGGACTCCCCTTTCTCTTGATGGCTTGTTCTCTGATAGTTGCAGATGGCGGCGTGGCTGGCCGACCTTTTGTCTAGACAGAACCGACTCGCCACAGCTCACGTAAGCCCTCAGATGCTGCCCGGCCACCTCCACCTCCTCTCTCCCCTCCTCCTCACTATTCAGTATTCTCTGGGCTGCTGCCATCCTGTGGAAAGGAACACATCAAAGCCAGATGGAGTCATTCTTTCTGGGCGCTCGTGTCCTTTCTCTCTTCTCCTTTTCCTGGAACATTAATAGTAATAGCTTGTTTCTTTGCAGCTGCTTTCTTCTCCAACCTCAAGGGACCGGAACCTTTTCTTGGACTTTGTGACAGACGGAGGAGGTCTCATTTGAAGGCGGGGAGAGATGGACTGGGGGAGCACAGGCGCGGATGCTGTCTCTGATGTAATCCCGGGCTGCCCAGTGCAAGCATGTGATGTTGCTCCACTGCCAGCCCAGTCCAGCCAAATATTCTGTGTAATATGTGTCCCTTCGGAGGAGGAGAAAGAGATCTGCAAACAATCTAGCCAAAGGCCAGTGAAATCATCCCTGATCAATAATCAGTGGTTCTGCCACCAGACTCTGCACTAGTATCTCATCTCATATAATTGCCATAATTCTACCAGCTTAATATTGGTATCCTCCTTTAATAGACAGGGAAACTCAAGCTCAGAGAGAGGCAGCCACTTGCCTACATCTCACACAGCTTGGGAGGTTGAAAGTGAAAACTCAAATCTCCTTCTAACTAATTTCCCATATATTAAACCTTTGTCATCAACTATTTGCTATCCTGGAGCCTCTATTCAGGCTGAACTCTCAGAAAACAGAGACAAGAAGAAAGGCTGCTTTTGTGCTCGGTGGACCCCATAGCATCAGCACTTGAGAACTGACACAGTAAGACCAGACTTTGGGGGTCTGACTTCTCCCCTCTCACGCCCACTCCAGTCAAATCTGACATGATCTCTGAGGTTCATGGAAGCTCTGGAATGGATATCCATGAAGCCAGAAGGCGTTGGCTAGATCTGTGCTCACCGGCCCTCAGAGAATTGTCAGTTCCCCCACTGCACTTTCCAGTGGTGGGCTGGGGGGCAGCCGCACATCCAGAATAACAAGAGGAGATGTTCCAGGCTGACTGGGGTGAATCCCGAAACATCAGCGGCCATCTTGGCAAGGGGAAAGCTGACAGCACTCCAACTTCAAGCTCATGGACATAACAAGATACGAAAGTGACAAAAGACGCCACACCTCTGTAGTTTAAACTTTTAAAGCATTCTCTGGATAGTC
The DNA here is from genome assembly GCA_006410875.1 of Neotragus pygmaeus. Taxonomy (NCBI): domain Eukaryota; kingdom Metazoa; phylum Chordata; class Mammalia; order Artiodactyla; family Bovidae; genus Neotragus; species Neotragus pygmaeus. The sequence continues at coordinate 16,732 of SJYV01009310.1, read as the reverse complement.
AAAGTCTAAAATGGTCGAAATATCTGGAAATTTCATGATTTACAAGGCTTTGTGTGATATGGCTTTGGCGGGCTTTTACAGTCTCACCGTGAACAACTCTTTCTGACTCTCAGCTCTGATCAAGGCCGCCTCCTTTTGATTCCTCAAATACAACAGATTCCTCCCTGACTGATGGCTTTCCAGGCTCAGGGCTGCTCCCCCTGCCTTTTATTTGAGTGAGTGAAAGTCACTCAGTCGTGTTCGACTCTTTGCAACCCCGTGGACTATACAGTCCATGGAATTCTCCAGGCCAGAATACTGGAGTGGGTTGCCATTCCCCTTCTCCAGGGGATCTTCCCAACCCAGAGATTGAGCCCAGGTCTCTTGCATTACAGGTGATTCTTTACCAGCTGAGTCACAAGGGAAGCCCAAGAGTACTGGACTCATCTCTACTTATCTTTGGGGTTGGGAACGGCAACCCACTCCAGTATTCTGGCCTGGAGAATTCCATGGACCGTATGGGGTCTCAAAGAGTTAGATACGACTGAGTAACTTTCACTTTCACTACTTATCTTTTGAGCTTATTTGTTCTGCCATGTCAGATTAGGTGAGTTCATCAGACTGGGCAGCCACGGGGCACTAATTTACATAGGCTGTTCAAATATCAACGTGCATTTTCCTATGAAGAGCCAGATAGTAAATATTTTGAGCTCTATGGGTCATATAGTTTCTGTTGCCTCTACTCAATCCTGCTGGTGTAGTGTGAAAGCCAGTACAGATAATACATAAATGAAAAGGTGTAGCTGTGGGTTCCAAAACAACCTTAGTCACCAAAACAGGTGGCAGGCTGGATTTGACTTGCGGGCTATAGTTTGCTGACCTTTCCTCTAAGACATCACTGATATATAGAACTTCGGAAGCAGTTAACTCAGGTTTACATAGTAAAATAACAAAACACACAAATCAATCTTAATTTCAGAAATGTTAATCATACGTTGAGTATAAACTGAAGCAAATATTTCTTGCCGGGCCAAGCCCACCTGCGATGCATATTTTTTAAGAGATGCAAGCTAAGACAGGGCACAGCCAAATAAATTAATCAATTTTTTAAAAAGGAGGGGGGAACCTTCCGAGTAGTGCAGTGGGTAAGACCCCTTGGTCTCAATACAGGAGACCTGGATTTAGACCCTGGTCATGGAATTGAACCCCACATGCCACAACTAAGAATTGAAATGTCGCAACAAAGATCACACAAGCCCCAGCTAAGACAGGGTGCTGCCAAATAAATAAATAAATGTAAAAAAAAAAAGATGCATATTATCAGCAGTCAGCTGAGATCTGGACTCCTAATTCATGGAGTGAAATGGGAGCAAATTATTTTCAAATACACATATTGGATCACTTAACATGTTTCACAAGATGCTGTCTCGGGAAATTGCAAAAGAAAACTTAAGTGAAAGTAAGAACTATGGAAATGCAGAAAACATTTTGCTGAAAGTATGCAAAACTATCAATTCTGCTTCAGTCAGTGGCAGTGAATTAATGGATGGAACTATTTTGGTATACAATTTTAGTTAATCTAGCATAAGTTTCTCGGAAGTCTGGCTACAGGCAAGCCACAGGTTCCATGGCTGTGCCCTCAGTTTGTTCCACCCACCTCTCTCAGGCAAGCCAAATTACAGGCTCTGCTGCTACCAGTTTTATTTTTGGATGCACAGACTTCCCACCAGCTTCCAGTGTCTGCTGGAGCCTAGCAAGAGGCAGACAGAGGAAGTTTTCTTTATGCTTCAGCCATTATTGGGACACTTATTATGGGTCAGGGGACACAGGTGAATGAAACACTGAGTCTACCAATAAGGATCTCCCTTATCAGGTAAGTAGGTAGGTAATACTCACACATGGAATGCAATTCAAAGGAATCAAAATGACAGGCAGCACTGAAGAATGCAGCCACATACGAGGACCACCTACGTCATGTAGTGCTGAACCATGTGCATCCTTGTAGTCAGCTTGCAGCCGGAGCCTCGGGCTATCTGGACATAGGCAGAGGTTACAAAGGGGCATTGTTGTTTCTGTTGAGTCACTAAGCCATGTCTGATTCTTTTGCTATCCTGTGGACTGTAGTCCCGCCAGGCTCCTCTGTCTATGGGACTTCCCAGGCAAAATACTGGAGTGGGTTGCTATTTTCTTCTCCAGGGGATCTTCCCCACCTGGGGGGCCAAACTCAAACCTGCATTACCTTCTTGGCAGGTAGATTCTTTACCACTGAGCAACATGGGAAGCCAGTACTGGGGCACTGGAAGACATCAAGGGCTAAGAGTAAGGGTGCTGTTGGAGAACACGGGTGACCAGAGCAAAAGAAAAGTGTTTACATTTTGCACGAGTTCAGGTTCCCCCAGACTCTCCCACAAATACCCATTATATCAGTTGGTTGGTTGAGTTATAACTCTTCCCTGGCCCATGGGTTATAGATGGGGTGGCACTGCCAGGAACAGAATGCTTTCCTTTAATTCTCACCTCTTTTCTACCTCCCTTGCTAATTAGCGTGATTTCCAACCATCCACTTCCCACCACCAAATATCTCACGCAGTTATAGCAAGATAATTGCTGAGAGTCCCTAGCAATGTCATGTAGGGGCCCCCCAGATGTAGCAAGAATTAAAAGGAGAAGGCCATTAGGTTGTGTGGAATGCTTGGAAGCATTCTGTAACCTTCCCAGCTATGGTACAAGAAGAGATGGTGCACCCAGGATGCAGATGTTAGGACTGGGTCACCAGCCTAAACAAAGATGGGAGACAGGCTTGTACTTCTCTGCCCTGGTGGATCTGTCACTCTGCAAAAGCTGCTAGTGACAGATCTGAGGCCATCTCACAAAGCACATTGATAAATCCATGCCTGTCTCCCACATTAATATGTATGTTCACTCACATACATATCCTGAAAAGATCTTTAGTAAAATGGACATGGAACAATGGACGGGTTCCAAATTGNTTGGTGATGGACAGGGAGGCCTGGCATGCTGCAATTCATGGGGTCGCAAAGAGTCGGACACGACTGAGCGACTGAACCGAACTGATAAAGCCCAAAGAATTAAAGATTACACAGTCTACTAGACATCTGGAATCTATACTAAATTGGCTGAGTATCAGGCTGGAGGCAAATCTCAACAAGTCTCGAGGAAGGAACATCATATAGATCTCTCACCAAAACTCAGTTAGTCAGAAGTCGTTAACAAGTAGAGAAATTGAAACATTCTTGTACAGTTGGAAATTTTTTTCTGATGGCACCTCGAGGCATGCAGAATCTTAGTTCTGACCTCTGTGAGACAATGGAGTTTTATTTTTAATTGGAGAATCACTTGAGTTGGTTGGTTTTCGTGCTCATGGAACAGACCTGGGGCCGCCTGCCCCGTGGCTCTTGGGATAGGGCTCGGAGTTCAATCCCTGGGTCAGGAAGATCCCCTGTAGAAGGCTCTTTCCAGAGGGAAAGTCCTCTCAGGGGACACAATGGGGTGGGGGGTGGCAGGAAAGGCTAATTTGAGCTTGTTTTCCTCTCGTCTGACTCCCCTTCCCAGTATGCACATGCGTGTGTGTGCACGTATACACACATACAGACACACATACACAAAGAGACATGCACACTTACACACAGACATATATATACACATACATACACACACTTACACAAACATACAAACCTACACACAGACACATAAACACACACGTAACAGAGTAACCCAAATATTCTTGAGTTTTCCAGCCTCCAGTGCCTTACAACCTCTTTTAATGCTTCTGAGAAGTCTATGACTCCCCAGTCCTGCAACGCCCCTGCAAGTCTGCTGCTGCTGCTGCTAAGTCGCTTCAGTTGTGTCCGACTCTGTGCGACCCCATAGAAGGCAGCCCACCAGGCTTCCCCGTCCCTGAGATTCTCCAGGCAAGAACACTGGAGTGGGTTGCCATTTCCTTCTCCACCTGCAAGTCTGCCTCCCTCAAATCCAGGCCACAGCCCTTCCCTTTACTCAGAAAAACAAGGTTAGCCTGAGGCCATAAAGGGGAAGATAAGACAACGATTGCAGAAGGAACAGGAGGTCACATGGGGAAATTTTGATGAAAAAGCCTTTGAATGTGGAGAGCATCCATGGAGAGGGAAAAGATGAAAACACTGAGAAAAGCAACAATCACTGGAGTGATTTAAGAAAATATAGAGCAACTGGAGGGATTTTTAAGAATCTGCCTGGAATGCAGGAGATCCGGGGTTCAATCCTTGGGTGGGAAGAGCCCCTGGAGAATGGAATGGCAACCCACTCCAGTATCTTTGCCTGGAGAATTCCATGGACAGAAGAGCCTGACAGGCTACAGTCCATGGAATCTCAAAGAGTCAGACACGACTGAGCAACTAACTCACTTTCCACTTTATTATACATAGATGGGATTATATTGTACATATTATCTCGCAACCTGGAATTTCTTTTTAACTTAATTTCTTTCTTTGTTTTAAATATTCTTTTTTTGACCTGGACCTGATTTTCTAAAGCCTTTACTGAATTTGTTACACAATTGCTTCTGTTTTATGTTTTGGATTTTTGGCCAATAGGAATGTGGAATCTTAGCTCCTCTACCAAGGATCAAACCTGCACCCCCTGCATTGGAAAGCAAAGTCTTAACCACTGGACTGCCAGGGAAGTCCCTCTTCTGCTCCAACTACTCCCATAAATTTGCATCTTGCATTCCAGACTCTGCTCTAGGGGAAAGGGTCTAGTGGGCAATACCTAACATACAAGCCCATCCCAACTACATCAGGGAGGCGAGGGGGCAGATATGATCCCCCTGGGCTTCTTGTGCCCTCAAGCATGCACAGAATGAGGGATTCCCTAAAACTGATGACAAGGGTTTACTACAATATCCTGCCTCTCTGTTGGGCTTTTTTCCCTTCTTGTTATTGTAGGAGTTCTTTATACTCTGAATATTAATTACTTGTTATAAATGTTGCAATTATTTCATCCAAGTCTACTGCTTGCTTCCAATTTTAGTGAAGTCAAATCTGTCCATATTTTCTGGAGAAGTAAAATATCATTTCTCCATATTGCACTTGTAAAAAAATTTACAATGTCCTGTGTTTCTATTAAATCATATCTGCAGATCTGCATTTTCTGTTTCAACTGTAGTGAATAAAACACATACAAAAGAGAGAGAATAGTATGATGAACACCCAAGTTCCGTCTCTCCTCTCAACAATCATCAACATATGACAGGTTTTGTTTCTTCTACACCCATCTCAACGTGCCCCCTGACCCCGCTGAACTGTTTCAGAGCACATCCAGACATGTGATTTCAACTGTAAATATTTCAGCATGGATATCTAAAATAGAGAATCTTCTGGTGTTTCAGCTGTGCCCTGTGGCATATAGGATCTTAATTCCGCGACAAGGGATTGAACACTTGCCACCTGTGCTAGGAGAGCAGAGTCAGCCACTGAAAGATCAGGGAGTCCCTACTCTATTTTTAACTTAACCAAAACACATCCTATTATACCAAAAATAACTGGCAACAATGCCTTACCCAGGTAGTATTCAAAATTACCTGGTGTTCCCATTATATCTTTTTTCAAAAAAGTTCTATTTTATTCTAATTTATTTTAAATTAATTTTTATTGGCATATAGTTGATTTAGTGCATGTGTGCTTAGTCGTGTCTGACTCTTTGTGACCCCATGGACTATAGCCCACCAGGCTACTCTTCATGGGATTCTCCAGACAAAGAATACTAGAATGGAAAAAAAAAAAAAGAATAATATTGGAGAGGATAGTCATTCCCTTCTCCAGAGGATTTTCCTGACCCAGGAATAGAACCCAGAGCCTGGAAGGTTATAGCCCACAGGGTTGCAAAGAATCAGATGTGAATGAAAGACTACACACACTCACCTGTTTTTTTGTTTTTGTTCTTTTCCTGGGCTTCCCGGTAGCTCAGATGGTAAAGAATCTGCCTGCCATATATATATAGACAGTAGTGCGTATATATCAATCCCAATCTGCCAGTTTATCCCTCTCCCCCTTCCCACCTTGTACCATAATTTTAGAAATTTTCTACATTCTAGAAAATAAAGTTTAGAAAATAAACATAAGTTTATTTTCTATTTTCTATATCTATGGCTTCCCTTGTTAAAGAATCCACCTGCAATACAGGAGACCCGGGTTTGATCCCTGAGTTGGGAAGATCCCTTGGAGAAGGGAAAGGCTACCCACTTCAGTATTCTGGCCTGGAGAATTCCACGGACTGCATAGTCCACGGAGCTGCAAAGAGTCAGACATGACTGAGAGACTTTCACTTTCAACTTTCACTACGACTCTACTTCTGCTTTGTAATAAAGTTCATTTGTGCCATTTTTTTTAGATTCAATGTATAAATAATGTCATATATTTGCCTTTCTCTATCTGACTTACTTCACTTAGTATGACAATCTCTAGGTCCATCCATGTTGCTGCAAATGACACTATTTTGTTCTTTTTAATGGTTAATATTCCATTGTATGTATATGTGCTGATGTGCTCAGTCGTGGCCAACTCTTTGCGACCCCATGGACTGTAGCCCGCCAGGTTCCTCTGTCCATGGAATTTCTGGGCAAGAATACTGGAGTGGGTTGCCATTTCCTTCTCCATGTATGTATATACTGCATCTTCTTTATCCATTCATCCATTGATAGGTATTTAGGTTGCTTCCATGTTCTGGCTATTGTAAATAGACCTACAATGAATACTAAAGTGCATATATCTTTTTGAATTATATTTTTATCGAGATATATGCCCAGGAGTGAAATTGTTGAATTACATGGTATAACTAGTTTTAGTCTTTTAAGGAACCTCCATACTTTTCTTCATAGTGGCTGCACAAATTTACATTCTCAGCAACTGTATAGGAGGGTTCTCTTTTCACCACAGTCTTTCTAGGATTTATTGTTTGTAGATTTTTGATGTTGGTCATTCTGATCAGTGTGAGGTGATACCTCATTGTAGTTTTGATTTACATATCTCTAATAGTGACAGTTCCTATCAGCCAGCACTTTCCTTTCACAGCCGTTACATTTATAATTATTTATGGTTTTGAGTTGGAGATGGCAATGGCACCCCACTCCAGTACTCTTGCCTGAAAAATCCCATGGATGGAGGAGCCTGGTGGGCTTCAGTCCNCTCCTACATGCAGTGCCCTCCAGGGTCGGCCGCAGGGCAGTGTCTCAGAGCCCCTCTGCTTGTGAGGACACCATCGACTGGACTAGGACCCACCCCCGACAGGCTCCTTTCACTGGATCCCTAGTCAAAGGTCCCTCCAAGTATATCATGTCCTGAGGTTCGGGGGTCCTGAGGGTTCAGCTTGTAACAATAACCTACTGTTAACAAGCCTACCTACACCCTCTCCTGCTCCCAGCGGTGGGCTCAGACTCCAGGTCCAGGACCATCCTGTGACAAGATTCCCCTGCCTGCAGCCTGAAAAAAAATAGGACATTGTGGTGATGATTAAAAAAAAAAAGTGCATTGAAGTTTCAGGACTGGTCTTGGTGCTGAGAGCACTCCTCCCTGAATCTTCGCATTCTCATATTGTTGTGAGAACGAGTGCTGTTTTGTTTTCGTCTCCCACTTGGTGAGGCTGACGCTGCAGACCTTGCGCTGCTCTTCTCTTCAGGGACCGTGATGTGGCCTCGCTTCCCCACCTGCCAGTTTCCTGGCCCTGTGCGGCCAGACGCTCCTCAAGGGCAGTCCCTGAGCACAGCAGGCCCCACCCTTGGGCCTGCCCCGTCTCATGCAGCGCGCTCTCCCTGCCTCCCCCACCTGCCGATGGAACGGAGCCTGCCCTCCCGACGAGGCCTATGCAGGTAACGCCTGCAGTCTGGACTCAGAGGTCAGGTCCCACCAGCTGGGTGCCCTTGGAAAGTTTCGGGACCCCTTTGTGCCTCAGCTTCCTGCTCCGCAGGAGGGGACGTCCTCATCAGGGTGTTCTGAGAATGCATCACCAACTCGGGTGGCTCCTTCTCGATTGCACAATGCAGTGTGTGCCTCTGTTGGAATAAATGTTGCCACTTCTGGGCAAAGGTGTGTTCCTGGTCCTGATGCCTGAACACATCAGACACCAAGCATGGCTCCCCTCCGCTCAGCCGCTTCGGCCACTTCCACACTGATACTGGGGAAGGTGGTGATGGGGAGGAACGGCCAGAAGACACCTGTCCCTGGCTCTTTGCAAAGACCATCCCCAGGGAGCAGGGAGGAGGTGCAGAGCTGACACCAGGAGACTCCCTAGCCTGCGAGCTTCATATGAAGTCGGGTTTGGAGGGTCCTATCCTTTCCCTGAAGGTGCAGGGTCACGAGCCCTCCAGGTAGAGTCGGTCGTCTGTTTTTCTTTTCAAGATGAGCCTGGTGGATTTCTTTCACCAACCAGTGGTTGCTACATGGTGGTGTTTGCTCTCCTGTCCCAGCTGCTAAAATCTAGAGATGACATTTAGGTTCAAAATTACAGAAACTATTTCACCCCAGGCGCTCTCCCTTCCTTGAAAAGCATTTGTGATATTACTTCCATTTTTTTATCTGAACTTTCCTGTTTGGCACATTTTAATATGAAAAGCAATCTTGATTGTTTTAAGAAAATAGGTTTAAACTACAAAGTAATTGGGTTTAAATGCATGCTTTCCTTTAGCGATAGGATTGTCAGTAAAACATGACACGCTGCATGGTACTGCTCTGTGGCTCTCATGGCTCTCTACGTTGTGTGTGTCAGCGCCATTAATCTGTCTGATCTTCGAGGACAGCACACAGGTGACTGTCACTGTTTCATGAGTCAACTATCTGGGGGGTTGGGGCACCAGAGCTTCGAACTCGAGCATGTGACTTTTTGGAGCTTTTTTTTCAGTCGGTATAATGAGGCTTGTAATACCTGCCGCAAAGTTGTTGTAAAGCTAAACAAGCATGTTTATAGTGTGTCCCCTGTCATTACTGCAGCGACAGCCCTCTAGGAAGAAAACACAGAGGCAGAGGTTAATGACTTAGTGAGGCAGGAGGGATGGGGTGGGCTTGACTTCCACACATGCTGCTGCATCCAGGGCATCTCCAGCCACAGGGTTGAGCCAGGGTCCAAGCTCTGCAGACCTCCAGGCTTGAGCTCCTCGCGGCTGCGCTCACAATAGCTGTGGGGCAGCTGTGACCCACGCCTGCTGCCTTGAGCATCCTGCTGGATTCAGGCTCATTCCCACGACCTGCGGATACAGCCCTGTGTGCCCTGTCCCTGGTGCTGCTACATCCCCCTCGCTGTGTGCCCTGTCCGTGGTGCTGATACACCCCATTCGCTGTGTGCCCTGTCCGTGGTGCTGATACACCCCATTCACTGTGTGCCCTGTCCCTGGTGCTGATACATCCCCCCACCCCACCCGTGTGCCCTGTCCGTGAGGCTGATACACCCCCCACACCCTGATGCAGATACATCCCCCACCCCGACCTGCCGCGTCCCTGGGACTTCATAGACTTTGTCATCTGAGTGGTTTTGTGTGTCTTGACTCACACTGGAGATTCACCACCAAGGTATGTGGCCTTGCTTGGAGATATTATTAAATGTTAAATGTTGGTGGCATTGACCTATACTTTTTTGTGTATAATTTTATTTAGTTAGTTTTCATTGTGCTGGGTCTTCTTTGCTATGCAGACTTTTCCTTCATTGTGATGAGAGGGGTACTTTCTAGTTAGGGTGTGCAGGCTACTCATTTTGGTGGCCTCTCTTATTGCAGAACATGGGCTCTAGGGCATGCAGGCTTCAGTAGTTACAACTCAAGGGCTCTGGAGCACAGACCCAGTACCTGTGGTACATGGGCTTAGCTGCCCCACAGCCTGTGGGATCCTTCCAGACCAAGGATGGAACCTGTGTCTCCTGCATTGGCAGGCGGACTCTACCTCTGAGCCAGCAGGGAAGCCCTGACCTACCCTTTCTGTGAATAAATGATGTCATGGGTTGAGCAGGATGGGGAGGTGTTAGCTGCAGACTGAGGGTTTGGGCCTTGCTCCCAGGTCTGCTCAAGGTGGCCCTGTTGGGAGGGGCGTGGGTCCAGGTGCCCTTTGGGTTCCAGTTGCCTGCACAGATGAAGCACCAAGGGGTGGTACACTGGGACACTAAATGCGAGCATCTGCTATACAGCTGAGATGCATAGACTGGATATTAGTGGAGCTGAGGAGCTGCTCAACCTCCCCAGGACTGAGACACTGAATGAACACAGATGTGTTGAAGAGAAACTCGAACTCGTGACTCACCATGAATTACTTCAAAGTTGTGTGTTGTCACCTCATAAGTCTGGTAGATGCCTGAAACTGTTTACTCTGTTTGTATTCATTCAACATTCAAGATGAACACTTACCTCTATCTCCAGGCACAGTCTCAGGAATGTGCCATGTTTATAAACATCCTGCATTTTTTTGAGCAACCAAAACAAATACAACATTAAAACTGATGTAAAGGGGAGGAGAACACAGCTTTCATACTGAAACAGGATTCTCTATAGGGTGCAACAGTTTCTCTAGTGTGTAAACTCTGCTGATGATTGAGACTCAGGCAGAAACAGCTGGCTTAGTGTGCTCACTTTCCCTGGGTGCATGGCTGTGCGGGAGGCCCCCACGGACCCCTGGCTCTGTCTCGGCCCCCAGCCCTCACAGCCCCTGCAGACCCTGCTGCGCAGTCCAGGGCCTCACCTGAACATGAATGCAGGAGTGTTGCCAAAGGCACAGGACTGGCTCAACATAAGAATCAAATTGCTACTAAGCAAAAGTACATTGTCAAAAAAGTTAATACAGAAACACAGCAGGAAATGTTTGTAATGTATAGACACGTGAACTTTAATTTAGGAAAAAATACCTCAGATGAGAGCTGGAGATCCAAGATGGCATGCTGGGAGGGAGAAGGCTGACCGAGGGAAGAAACAGTCACCTCACAGAGAACGGGCATAGCGAGCCCTGGAGACCCCAGTGCTGCCAGCAGTAAGGCACACAGAAACAGGAAGAGCACAGTCCTCCTGCCTAGCATGTTGCTCATGTGGTTAATGTCAGCGGCATCACTGTTTGTGAGAGGGCACATAGATGCTTGGAGGTGGATGTGGTGAGGGCTTACCTTTTTGGGCTCCAGAGTCACTGGGCTGACCACAGACTGCAGCATCTGCACGTTTGTCCTCCAGCTTGACCTTGTTCCTGTTCCCTCATGTTGTGACTGGAAAGATTTTCCTCCCTGAGGTTTTACGTTGGTCTGTGAGCTTTGCTACATGAAAATAAAGTGCTCCCCCCTAATCTGTTAATGAAAATGCCTATAGGTGTTGCTACTGTGGTGCCTGATAGATCTAGGCACGCCTCTGTCTGTGTGTCCCAGCGAGTCCCAGGGGCTCCTAACACAGAGGGTTCCTAACACCCTCATCCACCCTCTTCTCCTCTGCATCCTCAGGTTTCACTGCAGAACCAACACAAACGTGGGACCATGTTTTGCCACTTTCCATGTCTTCGTTCACGGATGGTGGAGAAAAGTGCTCATGTGCTCTCAAATGCAATGTGATATCAGACTTAACGTTTCTGTCATTGTCTTTTGGCAAAGCACGCAGACTAAAACAGCTAACCACGTGCTGTCTCTTTTGCCCTGAACTTGCTTTAAGACTGCTGCTCGTGGATTGGTGCTGGCAGCCAAAGGCCTCTCTCCAGCCCTGTGTGGCCTGGGCTGGCTGGGGGAGGACATCCCAGGCTGCGCACTGCTGGCCACCCCGTCTGGAGNCAACCAGTCAATCCTAAAGGAAATCAATCCTGAATATTCATTGGAAGGACTGATGATGAAGCTGAAGCTCTAATACTTTGACCACCTGATACGAGGAGCCGATTCACTAGAAAAGACCTTGATGCTGGGAAAGATTAAAGGCAGAAGGAGAAGGGGACAACAGAGGATGAGGTGGTTGGATGGTATCTCTGACTCGATGGACGTGAGTTTGAGCAAGCTCCAGGAGTTGGTGATGGACAGGGAGGCCTGCAGTGCTGCAGTCCTTGGGGTTGCAAAGAGTGGGACATGACTGAGCAACTGAACTGAACTGAACTACTAAAATGGAATGATTTTTTTTCTGAATCAGTTTCTTCCTACTTCCAATAAATACGTTTGTAAGCATACCAAATTATTAGCGTGTGTAGGGCAACTATACTTTTGAGTCCCTCTGATACATTTTCTCATTGCTTATCTTATACTTCTTTTTCATAGAACTTTTCAAAATTTCAATTAATTAATGTTTTGCTAACTCTTTATTGTCTCTCTCTCCTGATTGTGTACCACATGAGGACAGGGGATGTGTTGGTTGTATTGTTTAGCTTCCTTCAACATTCATCTGCTGAGGGGTTTTCCTGATGACTCAGTGGTGAAGAATCCACCTGCTCGATGCAGGAGATATGGGTGCGACCCCTGGTCCAGAAAGATCCCACATGCTGTGGAGCAACTAAGCTCATGTGCCACAACTATTGAGCCTGTGCTCTAGAGCCCATGTGCGGCACCTGCCGAAACGGCATTCCACAACTACTGAAGCCTACGCGCCCTAGACCCCACGCTCTGCAACAAGAGAAGTCATCTCAATGAGAAGTACACACACCGCAACTAAAGAGTAGCCCTCACTAGCCACAACTAGAGAAAAGCCCAAACAGNGGGGAGACAGTCAGCGGGAGGAGTTCACCGAAGACCTTCAAGGCCGACTGACTCAAGTACCGTGTTTCACTTCTTGTGAGTACATATTGCAATTTCAGCCAGTGGCGAGGAGCTCCTAAGCGAGAGCACTGAGGCCTGCGCGTGCTCCGTCCCGTCCGCCGCTGCGACCCCACGGGCCGCGGCCCGCAGGCTCCTGTGCCCACGGGACCCTCCAGGCAAGAACAGTGGGGCGGGCTGCTGGGCCCCCCTCCAGTGGGCCTTCCCCAGCCAGGGACTGAGCCCGCATCTCCTGCACTGCAGGCGGAGTCTTCATCGCTGAGCCACAGGGAAGCCTGAAAGCAGGTACTACGTGTGACTAGGTAAGACTTGTATGAAACATTGTAAGTATTTTTTACATCACTCTTGGCTCTGCTAAATTTAATGAAATGTTTTTCTTAATTAAATGCTCCTCCAAGAATAATCCATCCACAACTGATTTTTGTGTACACCAAAAACAGTGTTCTTGCCTGGAGAATCCCAGGGACGGGGGAGCCTGGTGGGCTGCTGTCTAGAGGGTCACACAGATTCAGACACGAGTAAAGTGACTTAGCAGCAGCAGCAGCAAAAACAAGTTTATACTACAACTACTGTGTCATCTGAGATTTCAGAAAAGAAATGATCCAGGGGCTTACATCCAAAATTTGAACAATCTGACTCCCCCAAATTATCCTGCTATTATATCCCTATGAATTCTGCTTAAAGTCTATTAGCTCTGACAAAAATTCAGAGCCTTAATTAAATCCAAGAATTATTAAAAGTAATTTTTCTAACTGAAAACTAGCTTATAAACCATTAAACTTCCAAAAAAGTATACCAAAACAGGACAGCTATTTCTAGATAGTCTAGAACAGTTACTTTTTTCAAACTCTTCTTTATATTTTGTGAACACCATTATTTTATAATTGAGTAGGTTACGTTAAAGTATAATGCTTATACTTTTCCATCACTGTTTTGTTTTTGGAGCTTACCTTTTTCTCCCAGTCATTATTCAGAGACTCTGCACTCTGTTCACATATCTTTTTTAACTCTGCAATCTGGTTGTCTTTGGTCTCTCTGATAACCTGACCTTCACGGATGAGGGTCTGAACTGTCAAAAATGACGAAAACGTAATTAAGCCAACTCCAGCTGCCACACAGGAGTCTGGTGATAAAAAGCAAAGTGCGCCAGCTCACAGGGCATCCCGTCTTCCTGCGTCCTCTCTGCTCTCCCCTAAAATCTCTCTCTCTGCCTCCTCTTTCCCACGCCCACCTCCGCAGCCGTGCGCACGCTGTGCGGCCTCTGCAGCTCCCCGCGGGGTGCCCGCCGCTGCCCAGCAGAGGCCCGTCCCCGTGAGATGCTGCTCCGCGACCCTCAGGCCATAACCCCAGTCCCCCTCCCCCACGGCAGAGCCCCAGAGGCCCCTCGGGTCTGACGGCTTTCTGCCTGTGTCTTCAGCACGTCCATGTGTTTAGACTCGTAAACACACCGACCGATCTACAGATCCTCGTCCTCGTGCCCAGACGCGCCCACCTACCCACCTGGAGTGCCCCTCCCCTGCTGAAACACTGTGTGCTCGGATCAGTCTCAGTTCAAGTCACGCCTCCTGTAGGAACCAACCAGTCTCTCCTCCTCTTGCCGGGGCAGAATGACACTCCTCTTGAGGCCCAGGAAACCGCCTAGATTTCTACATTAAGTCCCTTATTACACTGCCTGCTATAATAGTTTATTTGCTTCTTCACTGAGGAGAAAGATATTTCAGCTTTTTAACTACAGAGCAAAAGACTGGCACCCAGGCAAGTACCCCAAACACTGTGTGCTAAGCCCACAAAGAAACCCACCGCTCCAATCTGCTGCTGCTCCTGGGTGCATTAAAGCTACTGGGACTGAAGCAAAACATGCTCTAAATTACATAAGACATGTCCCTTATAAAGCATTCAAATTTCTATCTTCTTAAAAGTTATTTAAATGTCATTGATTCGAGTGAAAACTATTCAACATCTTCATGTCATCCGGATGCAAAATAAGTTCAGCTGTGTATTTGCTTGAAAGTAGTATTTTCTTAGCTTCCTTAATATGTTCTTATTCACTTACTGGAAGATAGGAAAATTTTCATAAACATTTACATGGAAATTTCTTTCACTTTCATATCTCAACGATGCAGCACTAAGTGAGAAGAGTCATGTTAACCTGATACTGGTGTCAGTCGCTCAGACATGTCCGACTCTTTGTGACGCCATGGACTGCAGCACGCCAGGCTCCCCTGTCCTTCACTTTCTCCCAGAGCTTGCTCAAACTCATGTCCATTGAGTCAGTGATGCCATCCAGCCGTCTCAGCCTCGGCCACATTCTCCATCTGCCCTCAGTCGTTTCCAGCCTCAGGGTCTTTTCCAGTTGAGTCTGCTCTTCATATCAGGTGGCGAAATTATTGGAGCTTCAGCATCAGTCCTTCCAATAAATTCCAATAAAAAAGGTTTTTTAAGTGTAAGTCACTCAGTTGTGTCCGACTCTTTGTGACCCCATGGAGTATAGCCCTCCAGGCTCCTCTGTCCATGGAACTCTCCAGGCAAGAATACTAGAATGGGTAGCCATTTCCTTCTCCAGGGGATCTTCCTGACTCAGGGATCCAACCCAGGTCTCCTGCATTGCAGGCGGATTCTTTACTGTCTAAGCCACCAGGATTCAGGGTTGATTTCCTTCAAGACTATTTGATCTCCTTACAGTCCAGAAGACTTCTCCAGCACCACAGTTCAAAAGCATCAATTCTTTGGTGTTCAGCCTTCTTCATGGTGCAGCTCTCACATCTGTACATGACTACTGGAAAAACCACACCCTTGACTATAAGGACTTTGTCGGCAAAATAATGTCTCTGCTTTTCAATACACTGTCTACATTCGTCATAGCTTTCTTTCCAAGGAGCAAGTGTCTTTTAATTTTGTGGCTGCAGTCACCATCTGCAGTGATTTTGGAGCCCCCCAAAATAAAATGTCACTATTTCCACTTTTTCCCCTTCTATTTGCCACGGAGTGATGGTACCAGATGCCATGATCTTATAGTTTTTTGAATGCTAAGTTCTAAGCCAGCTTTCTCACTCTCCTCTTTCACCCTCATCAACAGACTCTTTAGTTCCTCTTTGCTTTCTGCCATCAGGGTGGTGTCATCTGAATATCTGAGGTTGTTGATATTTCTCCCGGCAGTCTTGGTTCCAGCTTGTGAGTCATCGGGCCCAGCGTTTCGCATGACGTGCCCTGCATCAAGGTAACTAGGCAGGTGACAGTATGCAGCCTTGACGTCCCACTGTCCCAACGTGGAGCCCGCCCATCGTTTCCGTCTGGTTCTAACTGCTGCTTCTGAACCACCACGCAGGCTTCTCAGGAGGCAGCCAAGGTGGCCGGGCACTCCCATCTCTAAGAATTTTCCGGTTTGTTGTGATCTGCACAAAGGCTTTACCAGTCAATGAAGCAGATGTTTTTTCTGGAATTTCCTTGCTTTTTCTATGATCTAATGGATGTTGGCAATTTGATCTCTGATCCTCTGCCTTTTTTCAACCCAGCCTTGTACATCTGGAAGTTCTCGGTTTACGTACTACTGAAGCCTAGCTTGAAGGATTTTGAACACAGCCTTGCTAGCACGTGAAATGAGTGCAACTGTATGGCAGTTTGAACATTCTTTGAGTGTTTAAAGTGCCTGGTTTGAATCAGAGTAAAAACAAAAACCTAGAAATAGATTTTAAATATGTGTAGCCACTGATGTTTGGAGCTGTTCCATGACAGACTCTCCACTTTTTTCTTCCTCTTCACTGACGTCGGATCATTCACAAATGCTGCAGAGTTTCCTTCTCAGGTTCCCTCTCCCCACTCTCACTGTTATTACTGAGATATTCTGGGTCCTCATCATCTTACACATGACATTATGGAGGCATAGCGTCCTTGAGTTGAGGAGACTTTATATACATTACATCTCCGATCGCACTGCATTATGAGTAAGAGGCTTGCGGATGGGCCATAGCAGATGCTGAAGAGCAGGTTTCCTAAGAAGGAAGATCTCTCCCCTCCTCGCCTC
>SJYV01009307.1:0-12115 GCA_006410875.1 Neotragus pygmaeus | reverse complement strand
ATCTTACTTGGGTTTCTCTTACCTTGGGCATGGGGTATCTCTTCACGGCTGCTCCAGCAAAGCACAGCCCCTGCTCCCTACCTTGGACGAGAGGTATCTCCTTACCACCGCCCTTCCTGACCTTCAACATGGGATAGCTCCTCTAGGCCCTCCTACACCCCTGCAGCCACAGCTCCTGGGGTAGCTCCTCCTCTGCTGCCTGCCCTGGCCTCAGGTGCCGCCCGGGCCTCCAACATGGGGTGGCTCCTCCCGGCTGCCGCCCCTGACCTTGGATGTGGGGTAGCTCCTCTCAGCCGCCACCCCTGACATCGGACGCGGGGTGTCTCTTCCCGGCCACCACTGACCTCGAAAGCAGGGTAGCTCAGTTTGTAGTATAATCTATACCTTAGGGCACTGTTGAAACTATGAAGCAGCCTGCAATCAGTGTAATTTAGTAGCTAGGAGAGGTCAAGGAAAGAGAGGTAGGATCCTTGCTAAAACCACCGTCATTCCAGAGTAAATGTGGGCATACCCAAAGCTGTGCCTTCCGGAAAACCAACATCACAGGTTTAATACTATGAAAGAAAAGTAAACTTTACTAAAAGAATGCAGTGAGTCTCTGAACAAATAAAACAACAAATATGAACAATAATAACAAGCCCCAAGGTGAAAGGGAACAAGTACCCAGAGTTGCTACAATGTATTATCCAAAATGTCCAGTTTATAACCAAAAAAAGGAGACATGCAAATATATAAGAAATCATAATCCATACACACACATACAAATATTGTGGCAGCATAAACTGCCTGTGAGAATGACAAAGATGTGGGGTTTAATAGAAAAGGACTTCAAGAAAATATGTTTGAAAAGAAGTAACGTATGTAAAGTAAAATATGATGACAATACTGCATGAAATAGGCAGAATCCATAAAGAGATAGGAATTATAGAAAAGAATAAAAAAAATTTGGTGTTGAAAAATACAATAACTGAAATGAAAAATTCACTACAGGTGCTCAGTAGTAAATTTCATTTATCAGAATAAAGAATGATCAAAATTGAAGATAGATTGATCAATGCATCCTGCAAAATAAAGAGGAAAAAAAATAAAAGAAAGAAAATAATCTTCATAGAAAAGTTGGTTACTACTGAATACATCAAATATGCATAAGAGTACCCAAAAGAGAGATGTGAATAAGAGCAGAAAATATTAGGACAAATAACTGCAAAGTCCCCACATTGACTAAAAAACTAATTCATGTACACATTCATAAGCTTCAACTTCCAAGTAGGATTAACACAAAGAGGTTAAAAAACAGACACATCATAGTAAAAATGCTTTAAGTCAAAGATAAGGAGAAAATCTTGAAAGCAATAAGAAAACAATTGACTCATCACTTGCAAGGGAACTCCAATAGTGTAACAGCTGGCTTCTCAGCAGAAAGGTAGTTGGAAAACATATTCAAAGTGCTCAAAGATAAAAAACTGTCAACCAAGATTACTATATTCAGCATAGCTATCTTTCAAAAGTGAAATGAAATAGAAGCCTCTCCAGATAAACAAAAATGGACAGAATGTGTTACTTGCATACATGCCTTACAAGAGACTGAAGGAAGTGCTTTAGGCTAAAAGCAGGTGCCCCCAAATGATAATTTTAATCTACAAAAAGAAATAAAAAGCACCAGTAAAGTAATTATAAAAGATAGTAGAAATGCATATTTTTCTCGTTTCTCTTGATTTAAAAAAATGTATAAAATAATATACTACAATAATATATATAATGTATTGCTGAGTTCATAACATATAGAAATGTAATATGTTTGTCATATAGTTGCCAATAACAGCACAAAAGAAGTGTGTGGGAGCAAAGCTGTATTGGTCCAAGGAAATTACTACAGATGGTAAATTAATTATAATAAATCCAACACTCTTTCTTGATAAAAATACTAAGTAAAGTAGGAATGAAAGGGAGTTTCCTCAAGTTGGTAAAGAGCAGCTATGAAAAACCCACAGCTAGCATCATACTTAATGATGAAATACTGGACACTTTCCTTCTAAAATCAGGAAAAAGACAAGTGTGTCTGTTCTCTTTTCAATACTTTGCTGGAGATTCCAGCAAAGCAATAAAATTCATCCCAGTTGTAAAAAATGAAGTAAAACTATCTGGAGTCACAGATGACACAATCTTATATAAACCCAATAGAGTATTGTAAAGTTAAATTTAAAAATAAATAAATTTATTAAAAAAAAAAAAAGCTTACAAAATCTTCGACAAAACAAGGAGAACTAAATAAGAGAGTTTAGTGAAGTTGCAGGACACAAGATCAATATACAAAAATCAATTGTATTTGTCTATACTCACAATGAAAAACTTGAAATAGAATAGACATGTAGATCAATGAAATAGATTAGGAGTCTAGAAATAAAACCCGGTGTTTATGTCTAGCTAATTTTTGACAATGATGCTAGGACTATTCAATGGAGAAAGATTAGTCTTTTCAATAAACGGTGATGAATCAACTGAACAGCCACATGCAAAAGAATGAAGTTGGATACTCTATACAAAATTAACTTGAAATAAATTAAAGACCTAATTGTAGAATAAAAACTGTGAAACTCTTAGGAAAAGACAAATGACTCTTAATGACTTGGATATGACAAATCATTTTATATATTACATGAAAATCATAAGCAACCAAAGAAAAAATAGATAATTTGGACTTCAATAAAATTAAAAGTTTTTATGTTTCAGAAAACATCATCCAGAAAGTGAAAAGATAACTCACAGAATTGGATAAGTTACTTGAAAATCAAATATTTTTAAGGGACTTATATCCATAAACAAGAAGAGTTAATTAAATTTTTTCAGAGCCAGTGAATTAATATCCATGGTCACAAAGTAACTTTAGGCTTTATCATTTTAATGGCCCAATCATGTAAAGGAGCAGTAGTGTTGGTCAACATTAATTACCTACTGCCTGGCAGAGTATGTGTTCTGATATAAATGAATAGGTCAGTAGTCTAGTTTATACATTAGCTACCTAGGACTTCATTGCCTGAAAATATAATGCATGGTCACAGAATGGGTGAAATATACATATGTAGAGTGCAGTCCTGGAATTTGGTGACCCCCTAAGGTACTCTGCTGGGCTTCCCTGGTGGCTCAGTGGTAAGGAATTCACCTGCAGTGTAGGAGCTGCAGGTTTGATGCACTACACTCTATGGTGTCACAAAGAGTTGAACACTACCGAAAAAAACATATGCAAGGTACTCTGCCAGAGCAAGCATCAATTTCTTTCTTGGCCATCACTGTTTAAGTGCAAAAAGGATAAAGAGGCTGAATTTCTTTGATTAAGCAATATCACATTTCTAAAGACATCTTTAGTAATGTATACAGATATATAATATTAAGAACTCTTTGGTAAGTATTGAATATGTGCCAAGTGCCTACACAAATGAAGTTATTTACCCTATAAATGCTATAGAGCCCTCACAAAGTCTTCTGAAGTAAATGTTAAGATGGACAAAGGCAAAGCTATTATCATCTCCATTCTGTTGATGAAGTAAGAGACTATTAGAGGCAGATTAGTTGCATCAATATCACAGTCTGTAAACGGGAGGCCAGGTTCTTAACTATTAGAAGATGCAGTGTTTTTCATTTTTGTTTGTTTGTTTGTTTGTTTTACATATATGTAACTTTCATTGGAGAAGGAAATGGCAACACACTCCAGTATTCTTGCCTGGGAAAACCACGGACAGAGAAGCTCCCCACCATGGGGTTGCAAAGAGTTGGACACTATTTAGTGACTAAACAATGACAAACTTTCTCAAACATATACTTAACTCTCACATCAAATCTACTTGCTCGAGACTTCTCTGGTGGTCCAGTGGTTAAGACTTCACCTTCCAATGCAGAGGGTGTGGGTCCCATCCCTGGTTGGGGAGCTTAGATCCCATATGCCTCATGGTCAAGAAACCAAAGCCTAAAACAGAAGCAATATTGTAACAAATTCAATAAAGACGTTTAAAATGGTCCATAACAAAAAAATAAAGAAAAACCCCAACTCTACTTGCTTATCAACAGTAAACAAGTACAAATGTACCTGTATAAATACAAAAATGTAAACAAAATAAAATTTTAAAATATCAGTTTAAATAATTTGGCCAGCCAATATACATAGTGGCGGTAGAATGGGATCAGTGGTTGTGGTTTCCTCAGTGAGTCTGTGTGTGTATGTGCTTGTTGTGAGATGAACACTCATTCTGCAATGATTATAGTGATTGATGATCTGTATCTGTCTTACAAATCGCTCTGAAAAGAAGATGACTCCTTTGACTCACACTTATAAAGAACATGTTATTTGAACATGTAAGTTTTTACTTTATGTATTACCTACTTCTCAGACATATGTTGCGATTACACATACATATATCTGCAATATAGAAATATACAAGTTAGATGATGTAAATCATATTGCATGTAGAGGTAAGTTGTATCTACTATGGCTAATGTATTCTGGAGAAAAAAACAACAAAATCACAAACTTAAATTCTCTTTACTACCTATTATAAAAGGTAATTACCAGCTCAAATAAGACTTTATACCTTGATGGCAGATGATAATAGGTGAATATTGATCTAGTCTGACTCTCTACTCTGGAATGCCAGGAAGTGAGACTTAAACACTATTATGTATTGACAGGCTCTAATGAATATAATGCAGGCAGAAGATTTTAGTTAAAATAAAGCGTCTGTTGACAAAACAAATAATTCCTCTTGGTTGTGAATAGAACTGATGTTTAATCTTTAGCTACTGCCTATTTTACATTAGAAGTTTGCATTTTATTCCTACTGTGATTAAAATGAAAATAAATTATTTATATTAAAATTAATTTTACTTTAATGATAGAGATTTGCATTTCGTTTTTTAACAGCTATAGCAATTCTAGTACCGAACAGTGACTTATAGTTGTTCACGCTCTCATCTTTAAATAAACGGNAACAAATAATTCCTCTTGGTTGTGAATAGAACTGATGTTTAATCTTTAGCTACTGCCTATTTTACATTAGAAGTTTGCATTTTATTCCTACTGTGATTAAAATGAAAATAAATTATTTATATTAAAATTAATTTTACTTTAATGATAGAGATTTGCATTTCGTTTTTTAACAGCTATAGCAATTCTAGTACCGAACAGTGACTTATAGTTGTTCACGCTCTCATCTTTAAATAAACGGTGATCAACAAATTTAAAAGCAAAACATTTTAGTGATCAGTAGCAGTAAAGAGACCAAAAACCTCTCATAACAGTGAAATAGTAAACCTTAAAAGGTACAGAACTAATTCTTTGTGAATTTTAAATGTGTGCTAGAGACAGACACAGTCTTTTTATTGTTGACAATTGTCCTACCTGGAAATTGTTTACCAGATGCAAAACCTGATCCACAAAGAAATTTAGGAAACTATTCAAGTTCACATAGTCAGTTAGAAGCAGAGTCTCAATTTGAATGCAAGTCTATCTGGAACCCAAATCTGTTTTCTCTTCTACAGTCTACTCCTTTGGAGAAGAATCCTTCATTTAACTCCATAAACAACATCATCATCATTTGGAGTCTTGTTTTCTGAAGCAAGTATTTTAAGAGGGAGGAAAATGTTATGAGGACATTCTGAAATTTAAGAAAAAAACATTTGAGTAAGTTTAATAATAAAAATGTTTTAAAACACAACACTTGGTTTATATGTAGAAACAATGCTGGTGCTGTTATTAATAATGATGATGATGATAACAAGTTTAAAATAGATAAAAATAGGAGTAGGGGATTGAGGGTATAAACCGTAATATATAAAAGAAATAAACTACAAGGATATGTTTCACAGTGCAGAGAGTATAGCCAATATTTTATAATAAGTATATGTTTATGTATAACCTTTAGAATTTGTGAATCAGTGTGCTGTACACCTATAACTTACATAATATCAACTGTGTGTGCATGTGTGCTAAGTCACTTCAATCATGTCTGACTCTTTGCAACCTTCTGGACTGTAGCCCTCCAGGCTCCGCTGTCCATGGGATTCTCTAGGCCAGAATACTGGAGTGGGCTGCCATTCCCTCCTCCAGGGGATCTTCCTGATCCAGGGATCAAACCTGCATCTCTTATGTCTACTGCAGTGGCAAGGCAGATTCTTTACCACTAGCACCACCGGGGAAGACTCACATCAACTATATCTCAATTTAAAAAATAAATTTTAAAATTAAAAAAAAAATAGACAAGGGACTTCCTTGGTGGTGCAGTGGTTAAGAATCTGCCTTTAAATGCAGAGGATGCAGGTTAGATCCCTGGTTGGGAAACTAAGATCACTCATGCTGTGAGACAACTCAGCCACGCTACAACTACTGAGCCTGCTCACCCAGACAAAGATCTCAGTTTTGCAACTAAGACCCAATGCAGCCAAATAAATAAAGTAATTTATACATCAGCTACCTATATATATATTTTTGAAAAATAGGTAAAAGAGATATGCTGAAAGCATAGGACACTGAAAGCTATGTAAAAGGATTGAAAAATAAGAGGCAAATGGTAGCCAAAAGAAAGCTGATGTAGATATGGTAAAGTCATACAAAATAGTCTTTAAGACAAAAGACATTTATTAGGGATAAAGAAAGTAACTGCATAATTATATGTAGTGAAATACACCAAGACGATTGAATAATTCTAAACTTGTATGCAGTTAACAAACCAAATTCAAAATACATAAACAATATTAATATCATGAAATTCAAAGGAAGATAGAGAAACTGTTCCAGATTAAAAGAAACTAAAGATACATGAAATGAACACAATGCATGACCATGGACTTAACCTTACGTCAAGAGGAAAAACAATATTGTTAAAAAGAGCATCACTGGACAATTGGTGAAATTCAAATATGGACTTTATATCCTTTATTTCCTGAATTTGATTAGATTTCTGTGTGATGTGAAGTATATTTTTGTTTCCAAGGAATACATACTGAAATATTTAGGAGTGAAGAGGCATTATGTCTGTAAATAATTTTTAAATGGTTTACCCACATACTTGGCAGGAAAGAGAGAAGACAGAGAGAGGAAGAGATAATATTATGTAAATATGATAAAAGCTTCTTTAAAAAATCATGTATCTAGATAGCAGGTCCTCCAAAATGATATATATGTCCAAGTTCTCATTTCCAGTTCCTGTGATTGTGGCCTTATTTGGAAATAAAATCTTTGTAGATGGAGATGTAGTTAAGGACCTTGAAATGAGACCATTCTGGCTTTAGGATGGACCCATGAAAGGAAAAGCCTAGGGCTACGGAGAAGGCAATGGCATCCCACTCCAGTACTCTTGCCTGGAAAATCCCATGAATGGAGGAGTCTGGAAGGCTGCAGTCCATGGGGTTGCTAAGAGTAGGACACGACTGAGCAACTTCACTTTCACGCATTGGAAAAGGCAATGGCAACCCACTCCAGTGTTCTTGCCTGGAGAATCCCAGAGATGGGGGAGCCTGGTGGGCTGCCGTCTATGGGGTCGCAGAGTCGAACACGACTGAAGTGACTTAACAGCAGCAGCATGGATTATTAAGGGAGATTATTTCTCACCCACATTTCTGGTCCAGGAAGACACCTCTTCTGTATTGAGCATGCTCTATGGATTCTTCAGCCCATCACTGCTTTAATTCAAAAGTTAATGTGAAAGACACACAATCACACACAGAGTTCCACACATAAATACAGCACAGGGTTATATTGTAAGGAATTTATAACCAATTTGGAAGACAAGACAAATAATCATAAAAAATTAAGTGTTTATAGCTAAATGATATAAACATTTATAGCATAAGTAATTTGTGTGGTGTTCATAGTGATATGACAGAGTGGGAAAATATTTAGTCAAAGCAAGGGCTTTTAAATAATACTTTTTATTTGAATAACTACCTGTCTTAATCTGCTCAGGCTGCTATGACAAAATACCACAAACTGGTTGGCTTAAACAACAGATACTTATTTCTCATAGTTCTAGAGCCTGAGAAGTCCAAGATCAAAGTACCAGCGTATTTGGTATCTCATGAAATCTGGTTCCTGGCTTGTAGACACCTGCCCTCTTGCCGTGCACTCACTTGCCTCTGGTGGAAGAGAGAGGGAGTGCCTGTTGTCTCTAAACTCCTTACACAGACACTAATCTCATCATGATGGCATCACCTCGCCTAACTTAATTACCTCCCAACCTACCTCCAAACACCATTACCCTGGGAATTCAAGCTTCAACTTGCAAATCTGGTGGGGGTGGGGGATACACAAACATTCAGTCAATAACAGTATCATCAATGGGAAGAGGAATGTCATGAGAATAAACTGGCACAAGAAAAGAGAATTCCAGAAGAATGTATTTTGAGAGAATAAATGAGATTTCTTTTTTTCAGGGAAAAATAATGAACATGCGTTTTGACCAACCTTGGGATACACATGACATAACTTCAACTCGAGTATTTTTTTTGTTTTAACAGCACTGTGTGACATGTGGAATCTTAGTTCCCTACCCAGGGACTGAATCTGCACCCCTCTGCACTGGAAGAATGAAGTCTTAACCACTGGACCATCAGGGAAGTTCCCTTAACTAGAATTTTTAAGAGTCAAGCATAGGAATTTAGTTAATGTGACAGTTAATGAAAATGATAATATCTGATATTATTGAGCCTTCCTTTATCATGTTCTTAGCATTGTTTCAACAATTTTTATTCTAACAGTAATTCTATGAGTAGAAACTATTACTGTTTTTCAAAAGAGGGAACTGAGACATGGAGAAGTTACTTAACTTTTGCAGGTTGACAAATACAAATAGCAGAAACATGAAACAGGAATTAATCAGAATAAAGTGTCAATTAGCTTGCTATTTTTAACTTCCGAGATATACTGTAAAATCACTTGTCCTACGTGGAACTAGGAAAATCACAACTTAAATGAAAAAAAAAGAAAAACAATCAATGGAAGATAACATTGAGATGAATCAGATATTAAAAGTATGTGAAAACTTAGAGAAACTTGACAGTAGAGTGCTTGACAGTAGTGTGGAGAGGAGAGAAGATAGAATCAGTAAACTTGAGGACAGATCAATAGAATTCACAATCTGAACAACAGAGGGAAACTAGACCAAAACAGTGTGAATAGAGACTCAAGAATATGAGAACAAAAGATCTACTTTTCATAGCATCATAATTCAACTTCTGAAACCAAACACAAAGGAAAAATGTTAAAAGCGACCAGAGAGAAGTGACACATTGATTTCAGGGAGACTTCAATTTGAGTGGCAGTGCATTTTTCATCTAAAAGTGTGGAGTAGAGAAGGAAGAGGCACACTTTTCAGGTGTTGAAAGTAAAAGACCATTAAAGGGAATTCTTTATTCAATAAAACTATCTTCCAGAAAAGAAGGGAAACTAAAGATGTTCTCAGAGGTGGAAATTATGAGAATTACTCAAAATGGATAGAAAAGACAAAGAAAGCATAGCAAGTATTTGAACCTATCAAATCATTGAGAAATATTTCAGCCAATGGTTTTGGCTTTGTTAGTGTAAAATGTCTTATTTGGACAATCTGCAACGGCAACCCACTCCAGTCCTCTTGCCTGGAAAATCCCATGGATGGAGAAGCCCGGTAGGCTGCAGTCCATAGGGTCACTAAGAGTTGACCACGACTCAGTGACTTCACTTTCACTTTTCACTTTCATGCATTGGAGAAGGAAATGGCAACCCACTCCAGTGTTCTTGCCTGGAGAATCCCAGGGACAGAGGAGCCTAGTGGGCTGCCGTCTATGGGGTTGCAGAGAGTGGGACACAACTGAAGCGACTTAGCAGCAGCAGCAGAAAGTGTTAAATTAAATATCTTTTTGTTTCAGCACATTTGAAAAGTAACAGCTGTATCTTTTATCTCTTTGACAATCAATCTATTTTAGAAAATTGGAATCCAGCATATTTACCTACATTTTAAAGGCAAGGAAATGCAGGTGCCATGTGGTTAAGGGACTTTTCCACAGGCACAAAGCTGAGTGGTGAGATGACAGGAAAGAGAATATCTAGATTGTGTCCCCTTCCCATAGGCCACACTGACTTCCCCAAGAATCAACCACTCATTGTGCCAAAACTCACATCAAATCTTCCCTAAAGCACATTTCCTTGGTTAGCCACGAAACCCACTCCTTGCTTTCTAGAGTTCAACTTCCACAAAAGTAAATAAGGAAGTATGTTCCAACATGATTATGGAGAGTGTTGTGCTCCAGATAAGGGGGTTAGACATAATATGATTGACAATATCACTGAAGGTAGTTGAATAAAGAATTACTTTTAGCAAAATGTATCTGTTCTAAAACATAAAGAAATAAGATTGGCAGAATTTAGTTATGGAACTTCTGCAATGATACAATTGAGAATTGAAAAAATCTAGCTTATGATTTATTGGGTAACTAATATAGGTATTGGGCAATATAAAGAGATCTAAAATAGTGTTTGGCCATAAGGGACAAATTTAATAGTGACTTTTGTTAACTATCAAAATAAAAACCAGGTTTACCAATAAAACACAGCAGCAAATATTTTATTGATACAATAGTGGTTAAGGAATAGAATAACAAGGCTCTACATTCAGAAAACAAAGATCATGGCATCCGGTCCCATCACTTTATGGGAAATAGATGGGGAAACAGTGGAAATAGTGTCAGACTTTATTTTCTTGGGCTCCAAAATCACTGCAGATGGTGACTGCAGCCATGAAATTAAAAGACGCTTACTCCTTGGAAGAAAAGTGATGACCAACCGAGATAGTATACTCAAAAGCAGAGACATTACTTTGCCGACTAAGGTCCATCTAGCCAAGGCTATGGTTTTTCCTGTGGTCATGTATGGATGTGAGAGTTGGACTATGAAGAAGCTGAGTGCCAAAGAATTGATGCTTTTGAACTGTGGTGTTGGAGAAGACTCTTGAGAGTCCCTTGGACTGCAAGGAGATCCAACCAGTCCATTCTGAAGATCAGCCCTGGGATTTCTTTGGAAGGAATGANGGCTGAGCACCAAACAATTGATGCTTTTGAACTGTGGTGTTGGAGAAGACTCTTGAGAGTCCCTTGGACTGCAAGGAGATCCAACCAGTCCACTCTGAAGGAGATCAACCCTGGGATTTCTTTGGAAGGAATGATGCTAAAGCTGAAACTCCAGCACTTTGGCCACCTCATGCGAAGAGTTGACTCATTGGAAAAGACTCTGATGCTGGGAGGGATTGGGGGCAGGAGGAGAAGGGGACGACCGAGGATGAGATGGCTGGAGGGCATCACGGACTCGATGGACGTGAGTCTGAGTGCACTCCGGGAGATGGTGATGAACAGGGAGGCCTGGCCTGCTGCAATTCATGAGGTTGCAGAGAGTCGGACATGACTGAGCAACTGAACTGAACTGAGCTTTGACAGAACATCTCCCCATAGAAAGAGGGTATAAAAAGAGTCTAAAAATTTTGTCTTTGAAATCTTCCAGAATTCAAACTAAATGAAGAGTTAATAGACTTATAAATATCCTAGTAGTGTAGTGGCATGGGTGCTGTTGTGTCTGACCCTGTAGCCACCAGGTTCCTTCATCCATGGGATTCTCCAGGCAAGAATACTAGAGTCAATTGCCGTTTCCTACTCCAGGGGATCTTCCTGACTCAGGGATCAAACTCACATATCTTGCATCTCTTGTATTGGCAGGCAAATTCTTTACCACTGTGCCACTTGGGAAGCCTTGATAAACATCCTATCAAGATTAAATTTTCCCTGCATGAGTAAGATTTCTTTGCAAAAGAATTCTTCATCTCTTCAAGACCAAAGTGGTTCCTGTTGGACACTCACCCATCGCTAAAATGTTCAACAGCTCCAAAGAAATCCTGTCTTTGATGAACATTGCATAATAATGTTTATTATAAAGAGAACAATACAATAAGAAGAACTGAGCCAGTGGAACTATGAAAAATAGAACTTAGGAGATGGGGGAAACTCATTCAAACCAGCACTGTTATTTAAATGGACTCTGCTTCTAAATTCCATATATATGTGTCAGTATGCTGTATTGGTGTTTTTCTTTCTGGCTTACTTCACTCTG
>SJYV01009305.1:31637-41713 GCA_006410875.1 Neotragus pygmaeus | reverse complement strand
TCACTTTCATGCATTGGAGAAGGAAATGGCAACCCACTCCAGTGTTCTTGCCTGGAGAATCCCAGGGACGGGGGAGCCTGGTGGGCTGCCGTCTGTGGGGTCGCACAGAGTCGGACACGACTGAAGCCACTTAGTAGCTTAGCAGTACATTTAGTTTTAATAACAGCTGTGTTTAACAGCTGGCTCACAAAATTCCTGACAATGTGATACTCGCCTTTTATGTTCCAGTAAGAGTCCTCTCCAGCACTCGACTGCTTTCAGCTCTTGCCCAGAAAGGCATCTCTTTCAAATTAGGTCACACTAACACTGCAGGGCTGCTGCCACTGGTTTCTGACCAAGAACAGCCTAAAGTGTGGGGGAAAGTATTCGTTATTGATTTTTAAAAATCAAATGATCTGGAACAAATATTGAGCAAAATGAGTTGTCAGCATTGTTTATGAGCAAACATGCCTTGTCTGGTAAAGGCCAGAATAAGCAAGACTCATGCAGGGATGTTGTTAACAGATTTCTTAAAGGTTAAAGGGATGGGGCAACTGGTGTTCCCTGGCCATGGGATCTGTATCTCTCATCAAGAGACAGACATTCACTACCCTCCCTCGTCTTTCTCAGACGAATGCTGCATAATCTACACAAACTTCTCCACCTTGCCTCTTTTCACCTAAAAATATGCCCTTTGTTGTTGAGTACAGGCACCATGTTACACAGCTGATCTCCAGAACATACTCATCTTGTACAACTGTGAATTTATATTCGCTAAACAGCTACTCTCCACAGCCCCCTTCTCCCATCCCCTGGAAACCACCATCCTATTGTCTGCTTCTGTACGCTTGACTATTTTCGATGCTTCGTGTAAGATGTATTGTGGGCTTCCCAGGTGGCACAGTTTTAAAGAATCTGCCTGCCAATGCAAGAGACACAAGAGACACATGTTCCATCGCTGGGTTGGGAAGAGCCCCTGGAGAAGGGAATGCCAACCCACTCCAGTATTCTTGCCTGGAAAATCCTATGGACAGAGAAGCCTGTCAGGCTANAGACACAAGAGACACATGTTCCATCGCTGGGTTGGGAAGAGCCCCTGGAGAAGGGAATGCCAACCCACTCCAGTATTCTTGCCTGGAAAATCCTATGGACAGAGAAGCCTGTCAGGCTACAGTTCAGGCTACTATTGAGCAACTGAGCACTTTCCCAGGTTCTAGGGTCTTAGTCCCTCTTCCTTTTGGTCTCTGCCCTGGTTGGTTGAGGTTGGTACATTGGCTTGTTTAGGCTTTTTGTTTGGAAGGCAATGTGTCTCAGTTCTGGTGGGAGGAGGTGAGCTATTTCCCTCTTTTGGTCAGGGCTGTGTGAGTTGCTATGTTTTGGGATGTCTGTGGGAGTCCTATCTGCTGATAACTGGATTTGTGTTCTTGTCTTGCTTGTTGTTTGGTTGAGGTATCCTGTGCTAGGTGCTGCCAGCTATTGGGTGGTGCCAGGTCTTCAATACGGTTTGAGTCTTTCTTGGGAATTCCTTTTAATTAATACTCCCTGGGGTCAGGAATCCTCTGGCAGTCTAGTGTCCTAGACTCAGCACTACAACCTGAGGCTCAAGCCCCATCTCTGGTTGAGGAACTAAGTCTCCACAAGCCATTTGTTATGGCAATAAGGGGTATTAAGACAATCAAAGAAAACAAAACTAAACAAAAAATAAGAAACAAGAATGAACCTTTTACCAATGGCAAATGCAAAATCATTCAAATAGAAACAAAAACAAAGAAATAGACACACACATAAAACCAAAACAGTCTAAAGAAAACAAAGTACAAGGAGTGATCTGGCAAGCAAAGGAAANCAGCTGTCACTCCGCTTTCCTTTGTAGGGGAGGATATGAGACACTGGGAAGCTGAGACCTCAGGACCCAGAGACACAGACTCGTGAGCGGTGACCAAGCTCCCTCTGCTGCCACCCATCCCTACTTTCCCCAGTTTCTCGGTCACTGGGCCTGACATGAATACTGGCACACTGGACTGTTTTCACTTCACCTTTACAACTATGAAGCTTTCGACACTGGCTCCAGCCTCAGGTGGACTGGGGGCTGTCAGTGGTGGTGGGGTGGTGAAGGGTGGGAGGTAGCATCTCCCTTCGCCCTTTAAGGCTGTACTCGCTCCTTCTTGGGGCAGTGCCACTGGTTCCTTGGTCATGGATGCAATAGACTTCAGCCAATGAAGAGTCAGTTTCCCACAGCAGAGAGCTCTGACCCTCATGGGGAAGGACTAAGCCAGGAATAAGAAAGGAATAACATCTCTCTTCTCTTGACACCACAGGGAGTCTTCATGTCTGAGAGCAACTGCACAGTGGTTATACGGAAGGGGATGGGGGAGGTGCAGGTGAAAAAAAGCTCTAGATCCAAAGAAAAACTCTTAGCCCTGCATACATAGAGTCAACTCCCAAGCACACCCGCTCCACCACAAGACAGCCCCTCCAACAGGAAACTTCATCCCTAACTGCAGATTATTCATTTTCTGATGAGGTTGCTTTTTTTTTTTTCCCTTTCTAAGGTGACCTTGATATGTATTGCAACATAATATCAGTAGGGCAAGTCTGTCCCAGGGGTTGGAACATATTTGTCCCTTTTAACCCAACAACAAGGAGAAGGCAATGGCGCCCCACTCCAGTACTCTTGCCTGGAAAATCCGTGGACAGAGGAGCCTGGTGGGCTGCACTCCATGGGGTTGTGAAGAGTCGGGCGCGACTGAGCGACCTCCCTTTCGCTTTGCACTTTCATGCATTGGAGAAGGAAATGGCAACCCACTCCAGTGTGGTTGCCTGGAGAATCCCAGGGGCGGGGAAGTCTGGTGGGCTACCGTCTATGGGGTCGCACAGAGTCAGACACGACTGAAGTGCCTTGGCAGCAGCAGCAGCAGCAGCAAACAACAACATATGAAGGCCCTGTAAGGTGTTGCAACACCAAAAATCACCAGGCCGCAGATAAACATATAGGACGAGCTCTTCAACATCAAAGAGGATAACTGGCACACGCCAAACGTTCTTTTCTCTTAACTCACACAGTCCCCTATTCAAGGCCAGGAATGGGGGAAAAGTGCTTGAACAGCACCTGCTATGTGAAGTCATTGTCCTTTAGTTGTTTAGAGGCCCAGTGCCTTTGAGCCCTAATGAATCCCAGGTGGTATAAGGCTCTGGTAGGAAACAACATGTGGGAGTCTGATAGATAGCTGTTGTACAGCCCTTTTCCTACATCCCTGGGGGGCAGCAAAGATGGAACCCACAGGTATAGAATCATAGTGTGACTGGTTGTCTTTAGGTCTAGTGGCTCAGCAGCTATTCCTGGTGGCCTAGGACCCACCCGTTTCCCCACATGGCTCTGTTCTCCCGGGCTGGGCCCTAACTCGTGGGGGTGCTCAGTTCCACACCACTGCTTCTCCCACAGGAGCTGAGAGCTCCTATCCGGAGGCTCTATCCTGTCCAGAAGATGGGAGAAGCTCCAGCTCCCAGGGTCTGCGGAGCCTGCTGGGCTTTTGCTCCTTCGTAGCTGCTGTTACTGCTCACGTCAGTCACTGGACACCACTGAGGCTTACAGTGTGTGTCTGTGCCCGTGCCCATGCCCGTGTGTGTGGGTGTGTGTAAGCGGTGAATATTTGTGGACACAAGGAATTATATGGTGAAATCTGGTGGGTAAACATGGGGCAGGGCTCAGCAGCCCCACTTGAAACCCAAGCAACAGAGATGAGATTTTATATAGCAGGACGTGGCCCCAAGGAGTCCTCACCTCTCTTCCTCACTGGCTGGGTTTCTCAAATCTGCCCCGAACATTTTCCAAGCCCTCTAGGCCCAGAGCCATCTGCCGACGACTGGCCAGACACCGACTGACACCCGTACACAACACTATGTACATCATCTCCTGAAAGGAACGCCTCTGCTGTTGATTTGACCTCAGGCTGCCGTCACCCCTCTCAGCCCCTCTTGGCTTTGATGCACCATGTGGCCCTACCTGCCTCCCACTTTGTACAGGCCTTTGGATTCTGCAGCCTCACAGCAGGAGATCGTTTCCTCTGCTGGCCCCAGACTCACAGGCTGTTGCCCCACATGCCTCCCCGTTAGCATCCCTGTTCTCCCTACCTGGGAGGACCACAATCTCTCTCGCAAGTCCTTGGGCAAGTCCTTCCTCCCGTTTGGGCTTGGCACTTGAAGAAATGTTTGCCTGGATTTTCACTAAGTCGTGTTCTCCTAGCTGTGTGCGTCCTTACGGCTTCTGGTCGGTCCTTCTCCGTTTGTGGAGGTCTCAGAATCAACTGGGAAGCATCAAATACAACTCTTCCTCCTGTCAGCCATGACTAGGAATGAGTGAACTTGTGCATCTCAAGAGGGGCCCTGTTACCCCTTGAACAGTCAGATGAACATCAGAAGACACAGGACAACTGCGTGGAGGAAGTGGACAGACAGGTCAGCACTAGGGAGACGTGTGGGTCATCAGTTTTCCATCTTTGTTTCGGAAACATGACTGAGCTCACGTTCTGAGCTCTCCTCCTTTGTATTCATCCCTCTGACCCCCGAATGCATCATGACACAATCCCTGAACCCTAGGGAGAGCTCAGGTAGGTGAAGAAAGTGGGAGGTTCCGCAAGAGACGGTGTGGGCTCAGCAGGACCTCCTGGCTCTTATGGTGAACAGGTGACCATTGGAGCCTATGAGTGAGCACGAGACTAAGCGTGGTTTACTTGAGTTTTTTCTTCTTCTTCTTTTTTCTACCCACCCACCGTCTTTCCCTCTGGTGCTATATCCCAGTGAATCCTGGTCAGCCTTAGGAAGGGGGCAACATTCTTCTTCAGTTCTACCAAACATTACACAGCCTGCTGCGTTACAGGGGCTTCCTAGGTATTCAGTTTATTCTCCGGTCTTCCAAAACAAGGGCAGTTGTGTGACCTCCATTCCGAGATCACATCACCAGCAAGGGGCAGAGTCAGAATTCTGTCCCTGGCCGATCTGGGGCAAAGGCCCTTCCGTTACAGCAATGCAGTCTAGGTGCCACTGTCCCCAGCTAGGAGCCCTGGGTTGCCAGTCTGCTCTGTATCACGGTTCATCCTCTTGGGGACAGTGATTCTGTCCTTGCAGTCAGTCCTACACCCAACAAAGCTAAAACACCAGAGGGTCAGCATTCCTAGGTGACTGGATCACCTGGAGACAGTTACCACTCTTTAAGGTCCATCTCATATCACACCACACCACACCACACCACACCACACCACACTGGGAGATTATTTATGTTAATAGAATGATGGTATAATCCAATGGAAAAAGAAACAACATCTGCTGTACCCTTTACCTGTTGCTCCCTGAGGCAGCTCCACAGACCTCTGAGGCACAGCTCAGAGTGCTCTGAAAACCACAGATCTTGTGCAGCATTTGGAGTCTAATGGTGGGCCTTTCAAGCACAGGATAATAAGAGGGTGGATCTCTTTGAGGTCCCCATCAAATCATATTAATCTTCCGTTTTCTTACAGTATGGGGAAAGCTGCATCTCACTGAGCCCCCCCAGTGTGCGGTCCTCAGTTTCCCAAGGCAGGGAGCTCAGTCACTGAACGGAAAGCACACCCTTTTTCCTTTTTAAAAAATGAATTAATTTACCTTAATTGGAGGATAACTACTTCAGAATAAGGTGATGGCTTTTTGCCATACATCAACATGAATTGGCCACAGGTTTACATGTCTCCCCTCCATCCTGAAGCCCCCTCCCACCTCCCTGAGAGCACACTCTTGAGGACCACAACCACTACAGGCTGGCCCATCCTCGCTGCACCAAGCATAAAGAGGGACTCTCTTTTCTCGTGACTCTGATGTGAGGAAATGTACTGACATCCTGCCAGTGGGGGCCAAGGTGGGATTTACTTATATCCACAACCCTGCCAGTCGATTTTGTTCTTCTCTGCCCATCCTCAGACACTCCTGGTCTCAGCCACAGACAAAAGACAGGCAGACAGAGAAACTGCCCCTACTCACTTGTCGGTTTTAAAATGTGTGCTAAAAGTAGCGGACAAGGGCGTGGGGGGAAGTGACATGACTTGAGATGTGTTTTACACAGGACAGATAGTCTTAGGTGGACCAGAGTGGAGGGACAAAGAGGGGCCAAGGCTGATACCCAGGTCTCCAGCTTGAGACACCTGTGGCCTGGGGTTGCCATTCACCAAAGCTAGGGATCTCAAGTGAGAGGCTGAAGACGTCAGGGCTAGACTTAGACTCTTACTAAGATTCACAGAGCTGATGGGATGGTGGAAAGCTACCTCAAATATGCTTGCAATGACAGAGGAAATCAACAAAATTCCATGCCACTTGGGAGTGGATACATATGCTGCTTCACTCCTTTATTTTTCTACATACATGATAATGCACATAATAAGTGTGTTATGTTTTGGTGTATGGTGTGAAGGTGGGGTTCAAACTCAGCGGTAACACTACCAGGCATATGATCACCAGTGGGCATTTAATAATGAAGAGTTGCAATAGTTACCATCCATTGCAATGGACTAAAAGCAGCTCCGTTTCTTCTGCCATTGACTGAACTGGGTTGGACTTGTACCACGCTCGGTGCTTTCTAATATCTCCCAGTGCTGTTGGATTTACCTCGTCAGTATCCACAATGTTCCTGGAGGGTTGAGAGCGACTTTGGGGTGAGGGGGAAGGATGAGCCCAGGGACTTACTGGAACAACAGCTTCTGTCTCACAGGGAGGCTGTGAGGACTCAGTGGGATGCCCTTTCCACAGAGCAGCAGCTGTCGCACCAGGCCCAGAGCCCACAGAGCAGTTTCTTTGGGGTCCGGCACTTTGGGCAGGCTTTGGATCTCATTTGTACTCCCATTCCCCGCCCCCAACCTGTCCCAGAAGCCATCTACGTGAAAATCACGAATACACGCAACAGCCGAGAGCTTGCAATGAGGAGGGCGATGGGCTGCCAAAACGACTGCTGGAGATATAACACATCTCCTCCCCTTTTAACCCAGCTAAGGTCAAAGATCTCCCCCCAACCCAACTCTGGGAAATGACGGCCAGAACTCTCATTTTGGTTTTAGAGAGGTGACCAGGAGAGAGTCAGTTACTTAGCCAAAGTCACAGTCGGGGATGGGTCTGGTCCTGGCCCCCATATCTCCTTTGTTCAGCTGGCCTGTTATCATGTCCCATTCTTCTGAGATACCTTGTCTCGGAGGTTAAAAAGTAGGCATGCTCCTCTACGGGTAAAAGCCTCTAGTTTTGCTGCGTGCTTTATTCCCTCTATGCCTGGGAGGAGGCAGATGTGAAGGGGCTTTAGTGTTGGCTGACAACCTGTCATGGGCCCAACTCATTACACAGCTTTGGATTCTTGCACGCACGTAGGTGAGGATCTCAGGTTGGCATCAGGGAGCAAATCACTGCACCTTCTCAAGGACTGGTTTTCAGTTATGGACAATTGGGGTGCGTCTTACCAACTTTGCACGGCTGTGGTGAGGACTAAATAAAGCAGTCAGTATGTATACGCCAAATGAAAAGCCATGTGAGAAGACACAGGAAACAAAATGAAAAGAGAAGTGAGAGGCTGGGAGTAAACAGGCTCTTCAGTTATAACACACTAAAGAATCATAGTTACATTATACAGAGAACTCTGATGAAACAACTCAAGAAACACATACCCACAAACAAATGGCAATAGGAAAGTTTGCAGAGAACCTGAACAAGTTGTTTACAGAAATACAAACGTCAGTATAAAAGACACAGGAGCTCAACACCACAAGGAATAATGGAAACAAAATAACAATGGGGTTATACTATTCAAACTGCGAGTTGATAAACAATTAATGATATCAAAAGTGTAACATACACTGATGTTGGGTGTGTGAATTGGTGCAGATTGTTTGAAGAGCCCTTTAGCAGGGACTGATCAGCCATAATCTCTTGGCCCTACTATGCATCTCCACATTTTCCTTCTTCCTCCTGCCACAGACGAGAAATAGAAACAGACTGGGACAACTGATGCTTCCTAGACCAGAGCCCTAGGGGCTCAGGTGTCACCGCCATAAGACCCATCACAGTGTTCCACAAAACCTGTTTCAAGCCCTGGACACACCCTTGGGCATCCTCAAGGTCTGGACCTTGCGAGGGTCCCAAGGGCTGATCCTGAGCCTTACCTGAGCAAGCAGCCTGACAAACACCAGTTTCTAGATCCGTGCTTCCCTCACCTGCCCTACCTCGGCTTCCACTACCTTGGGGAAGAGAAATCTGGAGTTTGATTGTGCATCCCCAGCAAAGCTGTGGCTCTACTCTCTGCAAATTCAGGGGCAGTTTCAGGGATTTGGCAGTGCCTTCTCATTTACAAACTGAGTTTCTCGACACGAGGATGGGTCTGGTGAAGGGAAGTATGATCGACCATTACCTGGATTTGAATTAATGAAGTAAATTCAAATCCTGGGCCTGGTTCAACACCTGCTGCTCTGTGGAAATGTGCAAGTGAGTCTCTATAAGTCTTCAGGCTTATATATTCACCTATAGAGTAACAAAGCAAATGGGGGCCATCACTCTCAATTAGGCATGTAAGCATCTGTGTTAAAGTGGAGTGGTGGGGCTGGAAGCCTGTTTAGAGT
Source organism: Neotragus pygmaeus (assembly GCA_006410875.1). Lineage (NCBI taxonomy): Eukaryota > Metazoa > Chordata > Mammalia > Artiodactyla > Bovidae > Neotragus > Neotragus pygmaeus. Next base: position 33,116 of record SJYV01009305.1, on the reverse strand, counting down.
GGGTTTAAGAGGAGGCACCCCACTCCAGTACTCTTGCCTGGAAAATCCCATGGGCAGAGGAGCCTGGCAGGCTGCAGTCCTTGGGGTCACGAAGAGTCGGACGCGACGGAGCGACTTCACTTTCACTTTTCCCTTTCATACACTGGAGAAGGAAATGGCAACCCGCTCCAGTGTTCTTGCCTGGAGAATCCCAGGGACCGGGGAGCCTGGTAGGCTGCCGTCTATGGGGTCACCCGACTGAAGAGACTTAGCAGAGCAGAGCAAAGGGAGAGTGAGGGAGAAGCAAGGGAAACAATGATATTAGTCAATGAGGCATCTCAGTACTCGGAGGAGTGCCGGAGAATGTATCAACTGCTTGAACACAGTGTACTTCTCTCCAGGGTGGGGTAGTGGAAATCCAGGCCAGGGAGGCAAGGATGGGATGTCAAGGAGGGGACAGGCCCTTAGCCTCTTTCCACCCAGCGAAATGATGAAGAGCTCTGTTGGCCTCTGACAACAAGCCCTTTCAGACATGACATGCCTACTGCACGTCACAGAAAAGGTGAACGTCACTGGCATCCAACCTGGTGACTGTGAGTTTTCTCCAGCGCCCCGGATCATCAGCTCCAGGAAGACTGGGATCTACGTCTCTAGAGGTCACTGTTGTATCCCCAGTGCCTAGAAGTGACCCTGGTGTGCACGCAGTAGGCCCTCAACAAACGCTTGCTGAAAGAAGGAATGAATGTTAGCGCTGGCCAGGATGTTTTTTCTCTCTTTCCTGGAAGAGAACTGGCTCAGCTAAAGGCACTGAGCCCTTCATGTGTTTTGTCAGCACCCCGGAGAATCCATCCAAACCTGGGCACAAGTTTACCTAGGGAGCCTGCTAGAGGAGCCAGTTCCAGAGAGCCCTGGCCTGCTTCACCACGTCCTTCAGGTGAGAGGCTCAGAGCCAGCCTCTGCCTCTCTGGCTGCTCACAGCCAAGCCAACATGCTTCCCCTTCCTGCCTGGCCCAGAGAGCCCCCAGGCCAGGCCCGACTTCCCCCAGGGTTCCCAAGGGTTCAGCTGTCACTCTGCTTTCCTTTGTAGGGGAGGATATGAGACACTGGGAAGCTGAGACCTCAGGACACAGAGACACAGCCCCATGCATGGTGATCAAGCTACCACTTGCCCCATCTTCCCAGTTCCTGTCCCTGGGCTTACAATGAATGCAGCACTCTTGATTCTTTTGGCTCCATGATATTTATTGTCCGTTTCCACATTGATATCCACCTCCTGTGGTTATGGCTTGCCTCTGTTGGTGGGGGGAAGGCGGGACATGTTGGAGGAGGGAGCTAGCCCATTACTTAGCCATAAGAGTCAGTACTCCTGTACCTAGAGCAGAACTGCTTGTTTCTCAGTCACTGTTGGGATGGGAATGTGTCTGATGGACAGTAATCGTCCTACGAGTTTCAAACATTTCAAAAAGGGCGGCTGTTGGGTGTGACTGAGTGATAGCCACT
>SJYV01009305.1:0-31483 GCA_006410875.1 Neotragus pygmaeus | reverse complement strand
CCAGGGGGGGGGGGGTGGGGGCGTGGTGGGACCACAAGGATCATGAGTAAATGGGCAGGGTGGCTGGGACCAAAGGATAGACGATGTCACAGAACTCGAAGCTTTTAGAGACATTAGAGCCACTGATCCCAAAGACCCTCACCCCACCCTTAGGAAGAATCCCTCCAGCACATGATCTCATCTATAACCTCAGGTTGTTGATCACATAGTACGATGCCATGTCCCTTTGTAAGCTGCTCTTGGTATGTGTTGCAGGAAAACAGCCGCAGGGGAAGAGCTGTGTTTGGTGAGTGCTTCCCAGAACTGAGAAGAGCCTGGGCTCTTCTGGGACTGTTCTGCTCCTGGCTTAGTCTCTGCTAGGCAAGTCCAGCCCTAAGGCTTCCATACTCCCATGGCCCAAGAGAACCATTTGTTTCCTCGGAAACTCCCAAGTCCTCCAGGCCCCTTCGACTTGCTGTGCTTGGCTCTGAGCCACATCAAGGAAACGTGGGATGCAGGGGCTCCGAGAGTTTCTTCTCCTCAGCTGTTTTCCACCTTGTGGAGTGTTTTCTATTATAATATTTCAAATCTGCACAAAAACACAGAGACTAGTACAACAGCTACCACCCCTATTTAATAACACTTTGCCATAAGTGCTTTACAACTCCCTCTAGTTTTGAATTAAATATCTTGAACACACATCCCTGACTCATACTCACTCATGGCCTCCCTGAGGTAGGTCCCCCTCCCGGGCGTTTGAATAACCCTATGTCTTTATGCAGCTTCCCAGCCGTTCTGCCTCCTCTATGGGTGACTCCATATCGCCTTGGAAAGGGCCCCTGATGCCTCCTGGTGAACTTGGAGGATTCTACAACCCCGAATCCGAGCATAGGGGGCAAAAAACAAGAACATTTCAGCAGCTTTTCCAGATAACTCAGCACTCAGCCTTCTCCCATCTATAAATTTCTTCTCTTGATGTGGGCCCTGTCTCAGTGATAGAGGTGAGCTCTTCATTTGTGTTACCAAGAGAGGCCAAGAGCACCACCCTGAGTCCCAGCCTTGCTCAAGGGATAGTGTTCCATTCACACAGAGGGCTGGTCCCTTGTCAGCTGCTATCACACCCCCTGGACTCAGTGACCAGGTAAGACTCATGGAGAAGGGGAGGAAGGCGAGACTATGCAGAACTGAGTCCTGATGAAACTCATCCAATGGGTCTACTGGGAGCCGGCTAGGATCACCAGACCACATAGCACTCTCCAAGGTGACCCATCAACCAGTTTCCACGTCAAAGCCGCTGATATCTGCAGGGGCTCACTCTGCTGAGGTGGATGCAGAGAGCAAGCGTGGTAGACAGCCTTCTAGAATGGCTTTGCAGACCCTTGCATCCTGGCACTCCTGCCCCTGTATAATCCTTCCCTTTGAGTGTGGACTGGACTTAGTAACGTGCTTCTAGTCAACAGAATTTGGCAAAAGTGATGACATGTCACTTCTGAGGTTAGATTAGACCAAGGCTGTGACTTCTGTCTTGTTGGCACTCGTTCTCCCTCTCCCTCTCCTTTTCCCTCTCCTTCTCCCTCTCCCTCTCTCCCTCTCTCTCTGTCTCTCTCTCTCTGGTTCAGTTTGCATTTTGCATTCTTGCTCTGATGGAGAGGGCCATGTAGCAAGGATCTGATGATAGTCTCTGGCCAACAACAGACCAGAGAGGAGCTGAGGCCCTCAGTCCAATAACGCACAAGGACCTGGATCCTACCGATACCCACACGAGTGAGCTTGGAAGTCAACCCTCCCCCAGTCACACCCTCAGACGAGACCACAGTTGAACTAACACCTTGATCGTGGCCTTGTGAGAGACAGTAAAAGGAGGACCTGGTTAAATCATACCTGGGTCCCTGCTGCACAAACGCTGGAGAAAATAACGGTATCATTTTAGGTCTCCATGTTTGGGGGTAACTTGTTGTGCAGTAGTAAGTAATAATGAAGAGAGCAGGAACCTCTAGGGGCTGGGGGCAGGAGACAGAGCCCTGACCCAGCCTGGGAGAGCTTCTCATGGGCCGGGGTGGTGAAGGATGTGCCCACACCTTGGGGACTCGTCCCGCTTTGGTGCTAATCATCTGTGTCACCTTGGGCAAATCCCTTGAAGTCTCTGGCTCAGTTTTGCTCTTCTGTACACTTAACCGATACTCAACTTACAAGACTGTTGGAAAGATAACTGCCAGTTTATTTGTAACTCACATGACAGGATGTCTGATACATACTAAGCCCTCAGTGAATGGCAGCCGTGAGTATTAACATGGTTGATTTGAGACCCTGCACCCACCTCGCAGAAGCTCCCCAGTGACCCTGGAGGGTCCGGTACTCAAAAAACCAATCCAGGGAAAAGTATTTCCCTATCAAGTAGTACAAAAGCATTTGTTCTCCAGGAAGGGAGGCTTATCTGAACAGATACTTTTATAGAACTTCTGATGTGAGGGAGGCAGGCCCAGTTGGATGTAATTCTGAAGCAATATCAAGGGATACAAAGGGACAAACACTCTCATTTCTCCCTCCCTCATTCCATTCCCTTTTCTCAGTTGCCCGTTTTCAAGGTCCCGTCTTTGCAATCCTGCCTCTTTTCCCTGATGTCATGTCCACTAAACATGCAAAACTTCCTTATGCTTTCCTTGTTGTAGTCTGGATAAACTCATATCAACACTCTCACTATGCACTGGTCTCTGGCTCCCTCAGGCCACAGAGGAAAGTCCCTGGTCACTGGCTTCTGTGGAACAGCCGAGGTGGGAATCACCTTGACAGTCTCATTATTCCCTAGAGATGGTGCATTTAGAGGGCCCCATTCATACAGGATAGACATCTGTACAGGACAGCAGTTCGAGACACATTCCAGACCAGTGGAGTGGAGACTTCGTTCTGGATCCCCCATACCCTAAATGAGATGATTTGGTAAGAGCCCCTTTTCATCCAGGATTTTGTCTCTCATCGCCCAGACCTTCCACCTGAACATCTGAACTCTGTTTTTCTCCTACAACCTCATCTCTCTCTACAGTATGTCTCAAATTTGCCTTCAGTCACTCTCCTCATTCACACACACACACACACACACACACACACACACACACACACACACACACACACACTTTCGGTCCTGCCCTGTCTCAAGGCCTTTGCACTTACAGCTCTGCCCTGAAACCACTATTTCCCATTTTGATCTTGCACTTGTCCTTCTAGTCTTTGATATTCCTACCTCTGTAAGGAACCCTTTCTTGCTCCAAGATCACCCCAGCCCTTGGTCACCTGTCCCCTCTCTGCTGTGCACAGAAACATGCCAGGGACTTTTCTCCATCACAGCATTTTGCATAACTGAACTGTCACCTCTGGTAAGTTAATTTGCATGACTGTCCCATCCAGACTCTCCCCTCTGGGGCAGGAAGTGTGCTTTATTGGTTCTGGAACACCCAGACTACAGTCCATTGGGTCACAAAGAGTCAGACACAACTTAGCGACTGAGCAGACACGCACGTATCTCTGACCTAGGACAATGGTGAGCAGTATCCTTTTATTTCTTCCAGCTGGGAGTCCAAAGCCTCCTGCCCAACAGGAGTTGCATGTTTTCCAAGTCTGGGCTGAGAGAAGTCTTCCTGGAGGTCCCAAAGGCTTTCCTGATATGAAACTGGTCTGGCCAAATATAGGTAGGGCAAGTGGTGTCAGGCCACGAGGGATACAGAGATGGGTGTCAGTGCTACCACAGATGACAGATCCCAGGCCCAAGGGGCAAGGTGCGGAGGCTTCCTCTCTCCCTCTTTCATTTCAGGAGAGTTTTTGAAAGGGGGCCCCCGGCTGTGATGCTGCCACTTGCCAACTGATCCAGTGGACAGCCAAGGGCATAAACTTGGCAAGCCGCACTAGGAATTCTAGTGCCCTGATTTATTTTAACCTACTATATGTGTCCCCTCTTTAGCTCTTCCAGCATTTAAGATGATAGCTTTGAATTCTTTGTCAAGGAAGACTTAGCCATGTAGTTTTCATGGTGAGTTACCGGATATTTTTGTTATTCCCTTGAGTGGGCCAGCTATCCCTGTATCTTCATATGCCTTGTTATCTTTTAGTGAGAATTCAGGAGGCTCCCTCCTGATCATGGTTCACTCTGTTGGGAAGGTCGTTACGCAAGTGTAAGACAAAATGCCACAGACTTTCCTATCATCTTTAGTGGAATTTTTCCTGAGGAGGTTCACCTTGTTGTTGTAACTCTTTGTTTATGGAGTACTTATCAAGATACTTTGGTCTGTATATTGTTGTTTACTTTGTATTTCTATGTGGAAGTGATGGCCTAGATTTTCCTAGTCTTGTCCTCTTGTTGACATCCTTCTTTCAGGAACATCTCATTTCAAGAGCCCTAGTTAAATCCATTTGCTTTTTCACTGCAAGTAGTTTTGAATAAGAGACGAGCTGTGTCATGAGGTTTATACTGACTTCTTGGAAATGATATAGTGATCTTTTCTGATGGATCAACAAAGAGTTCAGAAGTCATCCAAATGTTATTTTCTTTACATAATGCAAAGCATAGGTCTCAGCAGATGTACACTTCTCACATTTAAGGTTCTCTTCATTGTCTCATTATAAGAAGCATAACACTCTCTGACCAACCTGGCATGGATCCTGAAGGGCTTTCTGAAGGTACCATTTTTTATGTCCAGAGAGCTAGACATTTTCTTTTCTCTATAGCACTTTCATCTAATATCTGTTTTATTTTTTTAGTTCCTAGCATCTTTTCTTTTTACTAGACTCTAGATACAATTAATTCTAGCAGGGCAGTGCTCAATTCTGTTTAAGCCTCATATTTGAGATTAATTACTTAAATATCATAAATGGAATGCACATTCTCAAAACCGGGAAACTAAAATTTGGCGTAACTGATTTATTCAACATTTACCTAACCATAAAAGATTTTATATGCAACATGAGTTTTCGTGTTATAAAATTTTGCCTTCTTACAAATTTGCTTTCACATAAAACATAGTAACTCTTTGCTCACCTATCCTAACCTATGAATTGTCACACCAACACTTTTTAAGATGTACTTAAACATATGAGTTCTCCTTATACAAGGTTAAGAAACCTGAAGCTCCAACCCAGAAACATAAAATTGTTTTGTTTCATCAGAGATAGATTATGGGCAAATCTTACCTAAGTAGTACTATAGGAAGTTACAGTGTGGACCAGAAGGAGACACAAGTTTTTCAACCATTGTTTTTAGTGGGTCTCAAAGTTTGTGACAGATTTTTGGTCAAATTGTTTCTATTGAACAAGCACTGATTTTAAAAACTTAAAATGGCCACACACAAAACACATGGTCCACAAAACATTCATCTCACCTTCTAAAGTTTTGTGATGCATTGTTATAATTAACCAGTCTTTTACATTAACCTTACATGGCCAATTGAGGCTAACAGCTCTGAGACCATTCTTCCACCACTAAGACTGGGTTGGCAGGTGTTCGTGATAATATTCATCTAGGCTTCTGAGCTTGTTTGGCAGACTTGTTGACCTTGCAAGCTCTAGCTGCCTTCTTGTTCACTGCTTTGATGACACGCACAGCAATCACCTGTCTCATGTCACGAACAGCATAATGGCCCAGAGGAGGATAGTCTGAGAAGCTCTCAACAGATGGGCTTGCCAGGACCCATGTCAATGATTGGCGGCCTCAAGAATTTGGGGGCCCTCTTCAGAATGACCATCAGTCTTCTCATTCAGCTCAGCAAAATTGCAAGCAATGTGAGCTGTTTCACAGTCCGGCACAGCTGCATATCCAGCACTCATTTGGGATGGATGGTTCAAGATAATCACCCGAGCTGTGAAGCCAACTTCTTACATCAGTGGGTCATTTTTGCTGCCACCAGCCACATTGCTATGATGAACATCTTTGACAGACACGTTCTTGACACTGAAGCCCACGTCGTCCCCAGGAAGGCCTTTACTCAGTGCTTCATGGTGCATTTCAATAGACTTCAGTTGTCACGCTGACTGGAGCAAAGGTGACCACCATGCCAGGTTTGAGAACACCAATCTCCGCTTGAGCCACAGTGACAGTGTCAGTACCACCAATTTTGTAGATGTCCTGGGGGGATCAAACACAAGAGTTTGTCAGGTGAGTTGGTGGCAGGATGCAATCCAGAGCTTCAAGCAGTCTGGTTCCATTGGCATCGTCATCTTTACTGGTGACTTTCCATCCCTTGAATCAAGGCGTGTTAGCACTTGGCTCTAGCATCTTGTCACCTTTCCAATCAGAAATTGGCACAAATGCTACTGCGTCAGGGTTGTAGCCAATTTTCTTAATGTAGGTGCTGACTTCCTCAACAATTTCCTCATTTCTCTTCCGGCTGTAGGGTAGCTCAGTGGAATGAATCTATTTTGTTAGTTCCATCAATTAGTTGTTTCACAATCAGAGTGTAAGCCAGAAGGGCATGCTCGTGGATCTGCCCATTCTTGGAGATACCCGCTTCAAATTCACCACCACCAGCAGCAGTCATCAGAACAGCACAGTCAGCCTGGGACGTGCCTGTAATGACACAGATGAAGTCTCTGTGTCCTGGGACATCAATGATGGTCACATAGCCCTTACTGGTCTTGAATTCCCACAGGGAGATATCAATGGTGATACCACACTCATGTTCAGCTTTCAGTTTGTCCAAGACCCAGGCATACTTAAAGGAGTCCTTTCCCATCTCGGCAGCCTCCTTTTCAAACTTTTCAATGGTTCTCTTGTCAATCCCACCACATTTGTAGATCGAATGGCCAGTAGGTAGACTTTCCACGTGCCTGATGACAACGATGCTGATGTGAGTCTTCTCCTTTCTCATTTTTGCTTAGGTTTAGCAGTGGTTTTCACAACACCTGTGTCCTGGTGGCAAAAATGTTGCGAGAAAGCGATCTTTTCATCTTAGTGATTTATTTGGTTTATGGCTTCCTTCTCACTCCACTAGGATGTAAGCTCAAGTGATTTGTGTCTGTTTTGTTTTGTGCTCTACTCAAATGGTTAGAAGAATGCCTAAACCACAGAAGACCTCAAAAGGTATCTGCTATATTGAGCTGGACTGATATATGCTGACACCTGAGGCTATCCTCAATTAAAGACTCACCACTGATCCCTTCACCTGGATGCTCCAAAAAGCCAACGTTCAAGAGTACCAACTTTGCTATGTGTATTTATTAACTTCATCCCCACAGAAGTCCTATGATGTTGGTAGCATTGTTAGACATATTTTGGAGATGTGGAAATAGAAGAGTGGAGGAGGAATAAGTAACTAGCCAATCTACACAGCTAGTAAGTGGCAGACCCTGATATTTCAGCACGGGCACCTCAGCTCTAGTATTTGTGCATCTTAACACTGCACTGAAGCTTCCCTGGTGGCTCTATCAGTAAAGAGTCTGCCTGCAATGCAGGAAATCTGGGTTTGAATCCTGGGTTGGGAAGATCCCCTGGGGAAGGGAATGGCAACCCAGTTCAGTATTCTTGCCTGAAGAATCCCATGGGCAGAGGAGTGTGGCAGGCTACAGTCCATGGGGTCACAAAGAGTCAGACACGACTGAACAACTAAACCTACCTACCTAAACACTACACTGTACTGCCTCTCTGGAAATATACCAATGGCTAATCCTCAAGGAGACCTTCCTTTGTGGCTCAGTGGTAAAGAATCCAGCTGCCAACACAGGAGATAATGAGCAGAGGAGCCTGGCAGGCTACAGTCCATGGAGTCGCAAAAGAGCCAGACACAAGTTAGCGGCTAAAACACAACAACAATCCTAAAGAAATCTTCAAGTGGTCAGTTAGGTCACCTGGATGGAAATATCAGAATCCATGAGTTAACTGCCTTTCAAATGACAAAATACTGAAGCCATTTCTGTTAAAAAAAAAAAATTAAAGTGAGAAGAATACCCTTTGTTTTAGGCATCTTGACAACATCAGAAGTCAACAAAGAAAGAAACAAACAAACAAACACTAGCTCTTTCCTTGAATAGATAGCCTCAGAGTCTATTGCCAGTCCCCAGTTATATCGTCTTTCCTTTGACCATAGTGTGCCGTGCATACATGTGTGACTTCCACCCAACACCACTTCTTGCTGATGGTGATAATGGAGGCCCCATATGTCTCTGTGGACTGAGAGATCTCATTTGGTTACTATAGGACCCATATGCCCTTCAGAAAGAACATCTTAGAGAAAAGTGCATCAAACATGCATGCAGAAAATATCTTAGATAATTCTTGGCTTGGGCATTGCCTAGCTCTGGATAAATTTAGGCAAACTGCTTCATCATCACACACCTCAGCGTCCTCATTAGGAGAATAAGGATACTAAAACCCAGTAGATTGGGTTGTTGTGAAGAGTAATTGAGGTCATGCAGGAAAAAGATCACACAGTGCCTGAAACATTGTAGGTACCCAATATAGAACTGGTGGTTTGAAATAATAATGTCAGAGTAGATGGAATCTATTTCCCCCACAAAATACCATGTAATGTGCTTTACTCTTTCTTTTCAAATTTATGCAATATATAACCAAAGTTTGGGGACCTGCTGCTGACTTAACCTGTAAATAGCTTGGGTGCATACTTACATCTACAGAGAAGTCCTGATTTTACAAGAGAGTTGGGGCAGGCTGTCTGGGTCTGGCTGCCTTTTATCTGGGAAAAACGAAGTTATGTTCTACATAGTCATTCTGACTGTCATGTAACTGCCTTGAGAGGAGAGCTGAGACATAAGGCAGAAATTCGGAAAACTGATCAAGTTGTGGATTTGTCTAAAACAGGTATATCTTGGGCTTCACCTTAGTGCCTGCCAGAGGGACAAGTATAATGTTAACATACGTTTATTTCGTTTCTTGTGCTTATATTTTCAAGTTCTTGCTTTGCTAACTCTGATATTTAGTTCAGACAACAGCTATGTCTTTTGTAGGAGGTGCAAGACAGGACTGGAAGCAATGACATTTCCTGAAGGGTTGCTATGTGCCAGACATTTTACACAGCAATACCTTGAAAAGAAACAGAGATTGCAATAACCAGCAGGTCAATTATAGGGGGAATTGTCCCTCTGTATTTGTTGACCATTGGTAGAGTTTTGAATTTTTTTAAAGGATGGGAATATATGAGTTCCTGTGCATGTCTATGATGTTTTTGGAGAGAAAATATAGATATTCCTAATTCAGACTCATCTGCTCTGGAATGATCAATGGCTGTTGAGTCTAGGAACACTTGATTGTTACAGTCACAACAGAATGAGAATATACATGTTAAACCAAACAAAAGATATTTTATATATATATATATATAATATATGTATGTATGTATGTATATATATACATATATATATGTATGTATGTATGTATGTATATACATATATATATGTATGTATGTATATATATACATNGAGAATATACATGTTAAACCAAACAAAAGATATTTTATATATATATATATATAATATATGTATGTATGTATGTATATATATACATATATATATGTATGTATGTATGTATGTATATACATATATATATGTATGTATGTATATATATACATATATATATGTATGTATGTATATATATTTGTGTGTGTGTGATACTAGCTCCAAGAATCTATCACCTGTATAGAGAGCTGATCATTAAAAATTCATATTATCATGGGATTTGCTTCCATTGGGAAAGCTGCTGAGGGACGATTAGTATGAATGAAACACCAAGAAGTGTATTTGATAGTTCATTTGTGATAACCAGAAATTGAGGTCTGTATTGGGGTCTCCAGTGAAATAAAACCAATAATTTCTCTCTCTCTCTCTTTATATATATAGATATAGATGTACAGATATAGATAGATATTAGACATAGATAGATATAGGTATTAATTCAGTTCAGTCACTCAGTCATGTCCAACTCTTTGTGACCCCATGAACTGCAGCATGCCAGGCTTCCCTGTCCATCACCAACTCCCAGAGTTTATCCAAACCCATTTCCATTGAGTCGGTGATGCCATCCAACTATAGTCTACCAGGCTCATCTGTCCATGGGATTTCCCAGGCAAGAATACTGGAGTGTTGCCACTTCCCTCTCCAGGGGATCTTCCCTCTCCAGGGATCAAACTGAGTCTCCTGCATTCCAGGCAGATTCTTTAATAGCTGAGAAGCCCTGATACACACACACACACACACACACACACACACACACACACACACACACACATATATAGTGGTTTCGTTATTAAGTCGTATCCAACCTTTATGACCCTTGGACTCTAGCCTGCCAGGCTCCTCTGTCCATGGGATTCTCCAGGTGAGAATACTGGAGAGGGTTGCCATTTCCTTCTCCAGGGTATCATCCCAAGCCATGAATCGAACCCAGGTCTCCTGCATTGCAGGCAGATTCTTTACTGATTGAGCTACAAGATTCTGTGAAGGTATTTTTTAGAGAGATTAATGTTTAAATCAGTAGACTTTGAGTAAAGTAGAGTACCTTCTGCAGTGTATGCCTCATCCAATTGGCTGAAGGCTTTAATATGAAAAAGACTGACCTCCCTGGGGAAGATGGAATTCTGCCAGGAGACTGACTGCGTTTAAACTCAAACTACAACTTTTCCCTAGGGCTCCAACCTGCCAGCCTACCCTACAAATATTGGACTTGCTGGACTCATAATCACATACATCAGTGCCTTGAAATCAAAATATGTAATATATATGTTGATATTATATATCATAATATAATACATTGATATATATCAATATATATTGATATGTAATACATATTCATATTGATTATATATAAAATATACATTGATATATATAATACATAATGATATGGATTATATATTGATATTGATTATATATAATATATTGTATTATATATAATATATATTGATGGATATTGTATACTGGTATTAATTATATATACATGATATATATAGCTATTATATATAAAATATACTATTTATATATCATATTTATTGATACTGGTTATATATAAATAATACATATTGATATTCTATATATAATCAATATCCGTATCTTTCTATATTTACATTGATATTGATTTTAAGGAACTGACTTATGCAATTATGAGGCCAGGCAAGTCCAAAATTTGCAGGGTAGGCTGGCAGGTTGGAGACCTGAGGAAGAGTTGCAATTTGAGTTCAAAGGCAGTCTTCTGGCAGAATTCTATCTTCCCTAGAAAGGTCAGTCTTGTTTGTATTAAAGCCTTCAGCTGATTGGATGAGGCACACACTATCGAAGGTAATCTACTTTACTCAAAGTCTACTGATTTAAACGTTAATCTCTCTAAAATATACCTTCAGAGAAACATCTAGAATACTGCTCAAACAAATATTTAGATACCATGGCCTAACCAAGTTGACTCATTAAATTAACCATCCTATGGAGAAGGCAATGGCATCCCACTCCAGTACTCTTGCCTGGAAAATCCCATGGATGGAGGAGCCTGGTAGGCTGCAGTCCATGGGGTCTCCAAGAGTCGGACACGGCTGAGTGACTTCACTTTCACTTTTCACTTTCATGCATTGGAGAAGGAAATGGCAACCAACTCCAGTGTTCTTGCCTGGAGAGTCCCAGGGACGGGGGAGCCTGGTGGGCTGCTGTCTATGGGGTTGCATAGAGTCGGACATGACTGAAGTGACTTAGCAGTAGCATGGTCCTATGTATTTCATCACAGCCTATGAAAATTTTCTATTACCAATTGTTTTGAATACAAGTATATGCTAGGTTGGGCTTCCCTGGTAGTTCAACTGGTAAATAATCTGGCTGCAATGCAGGAGACCCTGGTTCAATCCCTGGGTCAGGATGTCCCCCTGTAGAAGGGATANTATGTATGTATGTATATATATACATATATATATGTATGTATGTATATATATTTGTGTGTGTGTGATACTAGCTCCAAGAATCTATCACCTGTATAGAGAGCTGATCATTAAAAATTCATATTATCATGGGATTTGCTTCCATTGGGAAAGCTGCTGAGGGACGATTAGTATGAATGAAACACCAAGAAGTGTATTTGATAGTTCATTTGTGATAACCAGAAATTGAGGTCTGTATTGGGGTCTCCAGTGAAATAAAACCAATAATTTCTCTCTCTCTCTCTTTATATATATAGATATAGATGTACAGATATAGATAGATATTAGACATAGATAGATATAGGTATTAATTCAGTTCAGTCACTCAGTCATGTCCAACTCTTTGTGACCCCATGAACTGCAGCATGCCAGGCTTCCCTGTCCATCACCAACTCCCAGAGTTTATCCAAACCCATTTCCATTGAGTCGGTGATGCCATCCAACTATAGTCTACCAGGCTCATCTGTCCATGGGATTTCCCAGGCAAGAATACTGGAGTGTTGCCACTTCCCTCTCCAGGGGATCTTCCCTCTCCAGGGATCAAACTGAGTCTCCTGCATTCCAGGCAGATTCTTTAATAGCTGAGAAGCCCTGATACACACACACACACACACACACACACACACACACACACACACACACACATATATAGTGGTTTCGTTATTAAGTCGTATCCAACCTTTATGACCCTTGGACTCTAGCCTGCCAGGCTCCTCTGTCCATGGGATTCTCCAGGTGAGAATACTGGAGAGGGTTGCCATTTCCTTCTCCAGGGTATCATCCCAAGCCATGAATCGAACCCAGGTCTCCTGCATTGCAGGCAGATTCTTTACTGATTGAGCTACAAGATTCTGTGAAGGTATTTTTTAGAGAGATTAATGTTTAAATCAGTAGACTTTGAGTAAAGTAGAGTACCTTCTGCAGTGTATGCCTCATCCAATTGGCTGAAGGCTTTAATATGAAAAAGACTGACCTCCCTGGGGAAGATGGAATTCTGCCAGGAGACTGACTGCGTTTAAACTCAAACTACAACTTTTCCCTAGGGCTCCAACCTGCCAGCCTACCCTACAAATATTGGACTTGCTGGACTCATAATCACATACATCAGTGCCTTGAAATCAAAATATGTAATATATATGTTGATATTATATATCATAATATAATACATTGATATATATCAATATATATTGATATGTAATACATATTCATATTGATTATATATAAAATATACATTGATATATATAATACATAATGATATGGATTATATATTGATATTGATTATATATAATATATTGTATTATATATAATATATATTGATGGATATTGTATACTGGTATTAATTATATATACATGATATATATAGCTATTATATATAAAATATACTATTTATATATCATATTTATTGATACTGGTTATATATAAATAATACATATTGATATTCTATATATAATCAATATCCGTATCTTTCTATATTTACATTGATATTGATTTTAAGGAACTGACTTATGCAATTATGAGGCCAGGCAAGTCCAAAATTTGCAGGGTAGGCTGGCAGGTTGGAGACCTGAGGAAGAGTTGCAATTTGAGTTCAAAGGCAGTCTTCTGGCAGAATTCTATCTTCCCTAGAAAGGTCAGTCTTGTTTGTATTAAAGCCTTCAGCTGATTGGATGAGGCACACACTATCGAAGGTAATCTACTTTACTCAAAGTCTACTGATTTAAACGTTAATCTCTCTAAAATATACCTTCAGAGAAACATCTAGAATACTGCTCAAACAAATATTTAGATACCATGGCCTAACCAAGTTGACTCATTAAATTAACCATCCTATGGAGAAGGCAATGGCATCCCACTCCAGTACTCTTGCCTGGAAAATCCCATGGATGGAGGAGCCTGGTAGGCTGCAGTCCATGGGGTCTCCAAGAGTCGGACACGGCTGAGTGACTTCACTTTCACTTTTCACTTTCATGCATTGGAGAAGGAAATGGCAACCAACTCCAGTGTTCTTGCCTGGAGAGTCCCAGGGACGGGGGAGCCTGGTGGGCTGCTGTCTATGGGGTTGCATAGAGTCGGACATGACTGAAGTGACTTAGCAGTAGCATGGTCCTATGTATTTCATCACAGCCTATGAAAATTTTCTATTACCAATTGTTTTGAATACAAGTATATGCTAGGTTGGGCTTCCCTGGTAGTTCAACTGGTAAATAATCTGGCTGCAATGCAGGAGACCCTGGTTCAATCCCTGGGTCAGGATGTCCCCCTGTAGAAGGGATAGTCTACCCTCTCCAGTATTCTTGGGCTTCCCTGATGGCACAGACAGTAAAGAATCCACCTTCAATGCAGGAGACCTGACTGGCTACAGTCCATGGGGTTGCAAATAATTGGACACGACTGAGCAACTAAGTATATATCTTAAAGATAACCTCACCAACATAGCACACCACCCCCAAACTCAGGGTGTTCTTTCTCACATTAGGATGATTTTCCCCTTCTTCAGCTGCCCTTGATAAAAATTGAAACATAGTGTTTTCCAAGAAAAAATAAAGCAAACGGAGAAAGACTGAACTTAACTCCCACACACCTTGAGGGGACCTCCAGAGAATTTGTTTTAGAAATTTTCAAAATATATATTTCAGAGTGAACACATATATTACTTACTAGATAAAATTAACAATCCAAAAACACATGCCACAATCATCCACTTATAAATCTGTAAATGAGTGGTAGTTCTTTACAATTTGGAGAACACAGAAGAAAGATCTGATGTAAATGATGAACTCTCGTCATTAAAAATTCTTAGGCAGTCCTCAATATTTTGCAAAATTTCACTGGTGAATTCAACCAATACATAGCAAAAATACAAAACATACACAAACTTTATAAGAAAATAAAGGAGGGAACACATCTTTTTTTATAACTTTTTATCTTATGTTGGAATATAGCTGATTAACAGTTATT
This sequence comes from Neotragus pygmaeus, assembly GCA_006410875.1. NCBI lineage: Eukaryota > Metazoa > Chordata > Mammalia > Artiodactyla > Bovidae > Neotragus > Neotragus pygmaeus. The sequence goes on along the minus strand of SJYV01009305.1, from coordinate 16,661 downwards.
CTAGTTTCAGGCAGACAGCAAAGCTACTCAGTCATAAGTATACAGGTATCCATTCTCCCCCAAATGCCCCACCCATCCAGGATGCCACTTACCATTGAGCAGAAGGAGGGAACACATCTTAACTCATTTAATGAGACCAGCATTAACTTGCTACTAAAATTCACAAAGACATTAAAAGAAAACTACAGATCAATATTATTCATTAGCATAAATCCAAATACCTTAATAAAATACTATTGATTTTAATCTACTGTTACATAAAAGAGGATAATCCATCATGAGCAAGTGAAGGTTAGCTCAGAATAGAAGACTGGTTTAACACTGAAAATCAAAATTGAAAACTAACTCTTATAAGCACTCTGTTCTGAAGATAATAGAAAGCTACATGCTAAGAGAAAAGATTTGCAAAGCATATATCTGACATGTATATGTATGATACAAAATATGTATCTAGAATATATTTTTTTAAGTCACAAAATCAACAGGAAAAGAAAACCCTCCAATTAGAAAATGGTCAGGGAATTTCCTCATAGTCCAGTGGCTAAGACTGCATGCTCCCAATACAGGTGGCTTAGGTTGAATCCCAGTCAGGGAACTTGATCCCACATGCTGCATAAAGATCCTGCATGCCTCAACTAAGACACTGCATAGCTAAATAAATAAATATTTTTTACAATGGACAAAGGACATGAACAGACATTTCACTGAAGAAGATACAGGAACGACAAACAAATGACAAGCTGTTCAACTTCATTAGCTATTAGGGAAATGAAAAATTAAAACCACAATATTACTACACAATTTTCTGAATGGCTAAAATAAAAAAATAGTGATGAAAACAAATGCTAACATGCAGAGAAGCTGAATTAGTCATATATTGATGCTGGGAATGTAAAGTGTAGCAGTTATTCTTGGAAATATTTCAGCAGCTTCTTTAAAAAAAGATGTTGATACCATGTGACCCAGCAAATGCACTCCTGGGCACTTATCCTAGATAAATTGAAGTTTATGTTCACACAAAAATTGGAACACATTTATTTATAGTAACTTTATTTGTAATAGCCCGAGTTGGGAACAACCGAAATGTCCTATGGTAGGTAAATGGCACAGTAAATAAGTTGGTATATCCATACTGTACTGAGAACTTTCACATGTACAAGCTGGATTTCGAAAAGACAGAGAAACCAGAGATGAAATTGCCAACATCTCTTGGATGATAGAAAAAAAAAAAGGGAATTCCCAAAAAAGCATCAATTTCTGCTTCATTGACTATGCTAAAGCCTTTGACTTTCTAGATCACAACAAACTGTGGAAAATTGTTAAAGAGATGGAAATACCAGATCACCTTACCTGTTTCCTAAGAAACCTGTATACAGGGGAAGAAGCAACAGTTAGAACTGGACATGGAAAAACAGATTGCTTCCAAATTAGGAAAAGACCATGTTAAGGCTGTATATTGTCACTTTGCTTATTTAACTTCTATGCAGAGTATATCATGCAAAAGGCTGGTCTTGATGAAGCACAAGCTGGAATCAAGATTACCAGAAGAAATATCAATAACCTCAGATATGCAGATGACACCACCCTACCGGCAGAAAGTGAAGAAGACCTAAAGAACCTCTTGATGAAGAGGAGAGTGAAAGAGGAGAATGGAAAACCTGGCTTAAAACTCAACATTCAAAAAACCAAGATCATGGTATCTGGTTCCATCATTTCATGGCAAACAAATGGGGAAACAATGGAAACAGTGACAGAATTTATTTCCTTCGGCTCAAAAATCTCTGTGGATGGTGACTGCAGCCATGAAATTAAAAGACACTTGCTCCTTGAAAGAAAACCGATGACAAATCTAGATATCATAGTAAAAAGCAGAGACATTACTTTGTCAACAATGGTCCATCTAGTCAAAGCTATGTTTTTTCCATCAGTCATGTACGGATGTGAGGTTTGAATCATAAAGAAAGCTGAGCACTGAAGAAGTTGGACTATAAGGAAAGCTGAGTGCTTTTGAACCGTGGTGTTGGAGAAGACTCTTGAGAGCCCTTTGGACTGCAAGGAGATCCAACCAGTTTATCCTAAGTGAAATGACTCCTGAATATTCATTGGAAGGACTGATGCTGAAGCTGAAACTCCAGTACTTTGGCCACCAGATGTGAACTGACACTTTGGAAAAAACCCTGATGCTGGGAAAGACGGAAGGCAAGAGGAGAAGGGAATGACAGAGGATGAGATGGTTGGATAGCATCACTAACTTGACAGACATGAGTTTGAACAAGCTCTGGGAGTTGGTGATGGACAGAGAAGCCTGGTGTGCTGCAGTCCATGGGATTGCAAAGAGTCGGACATGACTAAAAGACTCAGCTGAACTGAACTGAACTGAAGACCACACTTGGGACTTCCCTAGTGGCTCAGATGGTAAAGAATAAATCTGTGATACAGGAGACCCTGGTTCAATCCCTGGGTCAGGAAGATCCTCTCAAGGAGGAAATGGCTACCCACCTCGGTGTTCTTACCTGGAGAATTCCATGACAGAGGAGCCTGGCAGGCTAGAGTCCATGGGCCTCAAAGAGTTGGACATGACTAAGAGGTTAAAGGTTTCACTGTTCACACAAGACCATACTAAATGGTGAAACACTGAATGATTTCCTCCTCCCCAGTGTGCTGAGATCAAGGGACTGATGTCCACACTCACCACATTTATGGAGGGTCTATCCAGGGCAAAAAGATGAAAAGATGAATAAAAGGCACCCAGGTAGGAAATGAATAGGTAAGACAATCTCTCTTTGAAGATGTCATGGTCTTATATACAGAAAATCTTAAGACATGCATAGAAAAAGGTACTGGACTCACAAGTCAGTTTTGCCAGATGGCAGGATATAATACTGTATCAGTAGGGGAAACTCAATTGTATCTTTATATACTCATACCAGGCAGTAAGAAATTGAAATAAATTTAAAACCACATCAGAAAATATGAAGTACTTAGGGATAATACTTTCAAGCTACATATCCCAAAACTACTGTTGAGAGAAATCAAAGACTTAAATAAACAGAGAGATATTCCATGCTCATTGGTCAGAAGGTGCAATAAAGTTACCATGTCAGTTCTTCCCAAATCGACCTATAGAATCAACACAAGCTCACTGAAAATTCCAGAAGAGATTTTGGTGGGTAAACGTTGACAAGAATATTTTAAACTCCACATGGTATTACAAAGGACCAGGACCAGCAAAGGTAACCTTAAGAAGATGAACAAATTTGGAGCGTCAACACTACCTCAAGACTTACTGTAAAGCAACAGGCATCAAGACACTGTGATACTGGCATCAAGATAGACAAGTGGACCATTGGAACAGAATAGATAACCCACAAATAAACCCAACCACATAAGTACAACTAATTTTCGACGTAGAGAGGCAATTCATAGATAGAAAGGATAGTCTATTCAAAGGTGGTGCTAGCACAATTGGATATTCCTATCCATTGAATGTGGGCCTTAGTACCTCTCACTACATACCAGCAAAAATTGACTCAAAATAGATGACAGGCCTAAAAGTAAGACTAAGAAAAATCTAGAAGAAAATCTATTCTGACCTTGTGTTTGGCCAACTTTTCTCAGAAATAACATAAATAAATCTGATCAAGGGCGGTTATCCAGAATATATAGAGAGAGCTTTCAAACCTCAATATTAAGAACACAAACAACTGAGTTAAAAGTGGACAAAAGACTAGAGCAGATACTCACTGTTCATACGTGGATGGGAAATAAGCACATGAAGACATGTTCAACATCCCTGGTCATTAGGAAATACAACAACCACAATTTGATAGCACTACGCAACTGTTAGAATGTGCTCAGTCACTCAGTTGTGTCGGACTCTTTGCAACCCCACGGACTGTAGCCCGCCAGGCTCTTCTGCCTATGGGGATTCTCCAGGCAAGAATACTTTAGTGGGTTGTCACGCGCTCCTCCAGGGGATCGTCCCAACCCAGGGATTGAACCCAGGTCTCCTTCATTGCAGGCAGATTCTTTGCCATCTGCGCCATCAGGGAAGCCTACCCAACTATTAGAATAGCTAAAATTTAAATCGACTCTCCATAACCAGTGTGAGCTAGGATTTGAAGGAACTGGAACCATCACATACCACTGATGGAAATGTAAAATGCACAACCACACTGGAAAACTATTTTTGTGGTTCATCGTAAAATTGAATACACACCTACCATATTATTCAGTCTTTCCATTCCTAAGTATTTACCCAAGCCACACAGAACTTGTACAATGATGTTCGTGGCAACTTTATTTGCAATAACTAAAAATTGAAACATCCCATATGTCTGGTGGTAGGTGAAGGCAGAAAGAAATGACTGTACGTCAGAGAATGGAATACTGGTTTGCAATAAATTGTAATGAACTACTGATGCATGGATAAATCTCAAAATAATTACTCTGACTGAAAGAAGTCAGATCAAGAAAAGATCATATCATCATGCATGTGCATGCATGCGTGTGTGTGTGTGTGACAATAATAAATCATGTACAATTCTAGAAAATGCAAAGTAATCTAATAGTGTTTGTTCCTAGTGATGGGGAGGGAAGTGTCAGGGAGAATTGGGGGAAGGGGTTGCAAGGGGCATGAAGAAATGTTTCTTAACTGAGGAGATGATTTCATGGGTCATGTGTCAGAGCATATCAAGTTGTACACTTTAAACGTGCATTTTGTTGTATGTCAGTTATACCTCAATAAAGCTTTTAAAAACTGAGACAAACAGAAAGTGCCTCATTGACCTGTGGGACAATATCAAGTCACCAAACCTACATGGGGTTGTCATCACTGAAGAAAAAGGAGGAAGTGNTAAAAATATATATAATATTTCTGAGGCAATTCAACCCAGTAAACTGATGCTGTTCTGCCATCTTTTTAGGTTTTACCGTGCTGCTTATTCAGATGGAACCAGTCCCACAGGCACTAAAGAGGATGTTTTCTGTATTTGGTGTGGGATCCTTCACTGAGGGAGTCTGCACCATAGTGTTAACATTTTTGGCAACCGACTGTGTACGTTTTTAAATATTGAATTTCTAAAGGCTCATCTTAATCTGAAAGCTTGGCTGTATACAATGCACCTTTAGTCTTCAACATTTATTTTCTACCTCAAACTTAAAAAATAGAGATGGAGGCTTCCCTGGTGGTCCAGTGGTTAAAAATCCGCCTTGCAATGCAGGGGACACCCATGTGATCCCTGGTCTGGGAAGATCCCACATGCTGCAGAGCAACTAACTCCATGAGCTGCAACCACTGAGCCCGTGCTCTGCAACTACTGAAGCCTGTGTGCCTAGAGCCCGTGTTCTGCAACAAGAGAAGCCACTGCAACGAGAAGCTTGGGTACCACAATGAAGAGTAGCCCCTACCTGCCACAACTAAAGAAAACCTAAGTGCAGCAATTAAAACCCACCACAGCCAAAAAATTTTAAAAATAAACCTTTTGAAAGAATAAAGATGGAGAGACAGACCTCCTAATTAGACACATGTCACAGCCAAAACATTTCACTAGGGAAGTTTAAAAACTCCATGAGAGATTTTTCTTTTTGGAGGGTGAATTCCACTTTACCAGAATTATACATACAAAAAAAGTTAAGACATTAATCAACAGTGGAACTGGGTTGGCACATTAAGAAGCAAGCCTTCCATCTCTTGCTAAATTGGTGCCTTTTTTAAAATCCTTTCAGCAAAAACATTTAAAATATGTGTTGCAATTATAAGATAAGTAATTTCTCACAGTGCTCTTTTCTTCCCCAATACAGGCAAAAACCACTCCTGAACTGTACTACTTGTCTGTGCTGCTCTCAGTGAGCAGCTTGGTTTCTATAGGTAATCACAAACTTCCAGAGTAACCTGTCCCTGTCAAAGGTGTGGTAGTCCTTCAAGGGAAGTAAATGCTTAGCTAGGATTGTTATAGGTTGGCCAAAAAGTTTGCTCAGGTTTTCGCACAAATGGAAACTTACGGTCAACCCGCTACGTTGCAGGGAAGCCCTAGTTCCTCTTAAAGCAGGTGCTCCAAGAAGCACATAAAAGTGGAGAGCGATTTCCCTGGCGGTCCAGTGGTTAAGACTCCGTGCTCCCACTGCAGGGAGCACAGGTTCAATTCCTAAGGACTAAGATCCTGCAGGCAGCATGGCCAAAAAAAGAAAGGAGAGGCTTAGAATGGGATATAAAAAGCCATCCTTCCCTGGGACGTCCCTGGTGGTCCGGTGGTTAAGAATCCATGTTCCCACTGCAGTGGGCACGGGTTCAATTCCTGGTCAAGGACTAAGATTCCGAAGGCAGAATGGCTAAAAAAAAAACGGAGAGGATTAGAGTGGAATATAAAAGCCATCCTTCTCTGGCAGTCCAGCGGTTAACCCTTTGCCTTCCAAAGCAGGGGCTGTGGGTTTGATCCCTGGTCAGGAAGCTAATATTCCATATGCCTTGGGGTCAAAAACCAAAACATAAAATGGAAGCAATATTGAAACAAATTCAATAAAGACCTTAAAAATGGTCTACATTAGAAAAAATAAAAAGTAATCCTTCTCACATTATTTCTGCTCCATTTAATTAGATCCCATTTTTTATCCTACAGTGCTTTTCTCAAGCCTGGGACTGACTTGGCTGGCCAGTGTGATCCGTCCAAGCCCAGACACTAAACCAACAGTCTGAAGCTAGCATTTGAGCCCTGCTGGTCCCCTGCCTTAGATAGGTGTCTTTAGCAGGTTGAATCTTTTCCAGGAGCCTTGTCACCTGACAGCTGCAAGCAAGCATGCACATATGACCATCTTCCCCCTGCTACTCCTTGATGAAGTGGTCAGTAGAACATCAGAGCCATGACAACAGGAAGCACATCAAGACCAGTCATTAGGAAGAAAGCTGTCAGGTGATAGTTTTATGAGCACTGATGATGGATAAAGATGAACAGTTCAACCAAAATCACTGGGATGACGTCACAACCAAATTCAGTCTCAATAAGGATCTCCTATTAGATATTCTTAAGAACATCACTTGGACTTCCTGAACCTCCTTTATTCTGTTTCAGTAAAACTAGTAGCATCTACTGGATGACTGTGATAAAAATAAGTACAGAGAAGGAAAAATAAAAATAAAAATCTTAGTAATGAACAAAGGGTCTAATTTCAAAAGAACACGGTGATCCAGACTGTATATTTGAACAAGGTTAATCTATGGCTTCTTTAAAGGTGCAGTGGGAACTTTTAGAGTAAAAACCATCATGAACTCCTCCACCTGGGTGACACCAATTTATTGCATCATGACAGTAAACTGCTCTCTAGAGAAAACAGCCAACTGACCTGCATGCTGCCCTGTCTTCTGGCTTGTCCTGTATGTATTCACAGATTCTAAGGGGTTTTAAAAAGGAGCTAGCCACTCACAGATGCTCTAAGACTTTGGGATGGGGAGAAAATGGTGTTTCTTGAGGAAAAAGAAGAGTATTTCTTGGCAGAAGAAATCAGTTCATTTAAAAATATATTTATGTATTTATTTACTTGGCTGCACCAGGTCTTAGCTGTGGGATTTTTTTCATTTTTTAGTTGCAGCATTTGAGATCTTTAGTTGAGGCGTGTGGGATCTAAGTTCTTCTTCCTTCTGGGACTTCACTGGGAGTGTGGAATCTTAGCCACTGGACTACCCAGGAAGTCCAAGAAGGAACAAGTTTAATACACACATCTCCAAGCACATTGACGACAGACACAGACCTTCACAAATGGGAATGACTGCTTTCCATCTGCTTTTCTGTTCAGGTGGTACCTGCTACAGGAGGTACCACCTCAACACACTATCCATTTTCCACACCAACACTTACTGAGCACCTTCCACGTTCCAAACATTGCACTAAAACTTAGGAATTAGAAACTCGAGTAACTTGCATGTTGACAGTGAAATCCCCTTAAGTAATTCTCTTACTATGATTAACACAAACTATTTAAAAAAATAACATGGGCTTTCCTGGTGACTCAGATGGTAAAGAATCTGCCTGCAGTAAGGAGACCCAGGTTCAGTCCCTGGGTCAGGAAGATCCCCTGGAGGAGGGGATACACCAGTATTCTTGCCTGGGAAATCCCATAGACAGAGGAGCCTGGCGGGATACAGTCCATGGGATCCCAAAGAGTCGGACACGACTGAGCAACTAACACTTTCACTTTTAACACCCTTTTTACATTCTTTAGATCTTATTAACATGTCAAATAAATGCCAAATGTCAATTTACCTCAAGATTTTTATCAGAAGTTTCTTTTTTTTTTCTGAACTATCTTGCCCCCAGGCTTCCCTGATAGCTCAGTTGGTAAAGAATCCACCTGCAATGTGGGAAACCTGGGTTCTATCCCTGGGTTGGAAAGATCCCCTGGGGAAGGGAACCCACTCCCAGTCCATGGGGTCGAAAAAAGTTGGACACAACTGAGCGACTTTCACTTTTCCAACCCCCAAATCTGATCTACTTGAAGATCTGAGCTGATGACAACTCCAGCCCTTCCAGGTGCTGAAGTCAAGTACCTCAAATCATCCTAAATGCACTGCTTTTCTTCTCCTCATACCCTATTAGGAAATCTCAATGGCTCCATCTTCAAAGTACATTCAGAATCCAGCCATTTTTCTCTAGCTGAAAAAATTTAACTGACTCTTCTAAATACAAGAGGCTGCTTCTTAAGACCAAGGCTGCTTAATACTTTTGTGTCTTAAAATTATGCAACATTCTGAATATAACTCCAGAAAATGAAATTCTATTTCTCAATTGATAAGTATTAAAGCAGCACTTTAATCCACAACCTACAAAACTGAATCTTCACTTGCTTTTCTCTTTAGTTCCTTTTATTATTATTATTGTATTTTAAAATCTATCTACATGAAAAGTGAAAGTGTTACTCACTCAGTTATGTCTGACTCTTTGTGACCCCATGGACTATATAGCCCATCAGGCTTCTCTGTTGGTGGAATTCTCCAGGCAAGAATCCTGGGGTGGGTTGCTTTTCCATTCTCCAGGGGATGGATCTTCCTGACCCAGGGATTGAACCTACGTCTCCTGCATTGCAGGCAGATTCTTTAGGGCTTCCCTGACAGCTCAGACAGTAAAAGAATCTACATGAATATATATACATTTTTAAATTGGAGTATAATGGCTTTACAATGTTGTGTTAGTTTCTGCTGTACAACAAAGTCAATCAGCTACACGTATACATATTCTGCTTCCTCTTGAGCCTCCTTCCCACCTCCAGCAACCCACTCTTCTAGGTCGCCACAGAGACCTTGGCTAAGCTCCCTGTGCTCTACAGCTGCTTTCTGTGGGGCTCTATTTTACACAAGGTGGTGCATATAGGTCAGTGCGATTCTCACAGCTCATCCCACCCGCCCCTTCCTCACCTCACATCTAATGTCTGCTCTCTGCGTCTGCATCTCTATTCCGGCCCTCTAAACAGGTTCATCTATACCATTTTTCTAGATTACGTATCTATGCATTAATATATGATCTTTGTTCTTCTCTGTTTGACTTACTTCACTCTGTATGACAGACTCTAAGTCCATCCACAGCTCTACAAATGACCGAATTCATTCCTTTTTGAATTTTCATTTGCTTTTTTGGTTTTATCATTTCCTCCAAAACCAACTCTTGTTTTACCAGACTTAAATTCATTAAACAACATTTATTTGATGTTATTCATATCTTATGAAATATAAATTATGCTCTTTCTGATACAGGTGAAAATTACACAGTTTTAAAACTGCCCTTTTTTTTAGCCCCCTCATACTTTAAACAGCCACTAGCAGCAGTACTCTCTCACAGACTGGCAACTCTTTCTGATATTAACCATATTCGTTTGGAGTGGAAAACTTCTGAGCAACGTTGTGGGGGATGCTTTATTTTAATAGCTCTTCATCTGAGACCTGGGCTTCTCAGGTGGCACACTGGTAAAGAATCCATCTGCCAATGTGGGGGACGCAGAAGACAATGATTTGATCCCTGGGCCAGGAAGATCCCTTATTGGAGGAAATGGGGAGTATTCTTGTCTGGAGAATGCCATGGACAGAGGAGCCTGGTGGGCCACAGACCATGGGGTTGCAGAGTCGGACATGTACAACGCAAATGTGGGACCTGGGATCCAGGGGTATAATGTCTCTGAAGCAAAACGTTGGGTATGTGCACCTAGAAGCAACTTTCTGGGAGACTGTTAGAGGAAGTTTCAGAAAATAAAACATTAAGCATCACACTCATTAAATTTACTATAAGAAACAAAAATTTGATGTTTGATACCTACTACACTCCATTAAAATTTAAAGAAATTGAAATTTAAAGTTAGTCTTCCCACTACTTTTTTCACAGCTGTTAAGCCCTGACAGTGAAAACTTTCTAAATACTAATTGAATGGAATACTGAATTTCTAAATGCTCAGCTAATCTGAAACCTTGGCTATATTTAATATATACCATTAGTCTTTATATTCTACTTACTGTAAAAATAAAGATATGTAAAAATGGGATTCCTAATTACATATGTCATAGTTAAAACATTTCATGGGGGAAAATGTCAAAAAATTCCATGAAGAATTCTCTTCCTTTTTCTACTTTCCTATAATTTTTAAAAGTTAATATTGAACTACTGGGGACTTTCCTGGTTGTCCAGTGGTTAAGAATCCACTTGCCAAAGCAGGAGACACAGGTTTGATCTCTGCTCTGGGAAGATTCCACATTCCTCGGGGCAGCTGTGTACCACAGTTACTGAAGCCAATTGCCCAAAAGCCCATGCTCTGCAGCAAAAGAAGCCACTGCAGTGAGAAGCCTGCACATTACAATGAAGAGCAGCCCATGCTAGCCACACTAGAGAAAGTCCACATACAGCAATGCAGACCCAGTGCAGACAAATGTATCTATATATTTATCTCCAATTACACTTATGTATTCATGGTGATAAATATATTGGTAACATCCATTGAGTCCTTCCTGTGTACCATGCAAGATACTAAGCAGAGACATCACTTTGATGACAAAGGTCCATATAGTCAAAGCTATGATTTTTTCAGTAGTCCTGTATGGATGTGAGAGTTGGACCATAAAGAAGTCTGAGCACCGTAGAAATGACACTTTCAAACTGGTGTTGGAGGATTCTTGAGAGTCCCTTGGACAAAAAGGAGATCAAATCAGTCAATCCTAAAGGAAATCAACCCTGAATATTCATTGGAAGGACTGATGCTGAAGCTGAAGCTCTAATACTTTGGCCTCCTGATGTGAAGAGCTGATTCATTGGAAAATACCCTGATGCTAGGAAATATTGAGGGCAAGAGAAGGGGGCGACAGAGGATGCAATGGTTGGATGGCATCACTGCCTCATATGGACATGAGTCTGAACAAACTCAGGGAAATAGGGATGAACAGAGAAGCCTGTTATGAATGGGATGAACAGAGAAGCTGCAGTTCAAGGGATTGCAATGAGTCGGACCGAGTTAGTGACTGAACAACAACAACAATAATGTGATACTTATAACGTTCCAATGAAGTAGGTACTATTATTGTCCCCTCCTTTTTTTGGCAGGGGGAAGGTATGTGGGATCTTAGTTCCCTGACCAGGGATCAAACACATGCCCCTACAGTAAGTGTAGTCTTAACCACTGGACCACTAGGGAAGTCCCCTATCATCTCTTTTTTAGCAGATGAGGAAACTGAAGCTGAAAGAGGCTGATCAACTTGCTCAAGATCTCAGTTTGTGTAACAACCTTGATTCTGAAAGTTCATGCTCTTAACCACTACACAGACTTACAATGGTACATTATCTACTGGCAGACATTTAAAAGAGGCCCATGTGTTCAGAGTGCCTTTGGCTCATGGTACTTCTTGTCAGCCACTTAAGTTTCATCTGACCCTGCATTTTCCTTACCTAGCTGGAGAGCTCTCTGGACTCCCATCCCACGTCCAAGTTGAAGTGTCCCAAACTCCTCCAGCTGCCAGGTAGTATTTATCTGGTTTTCCAGTTATGATTCCCAGTTTTGAGGTTACATTCCCTAATGCTCTCTCTTGTGACGACCTATTTAACATTCATTCCTTTTTCCAATTTCTTCTTCTCTCTCCCCAACCTCCCTCCAGGCTTGGATTCTATTTTTGTTTGAGAAGTGGATTCTAAACCAATTTATCTTGCCTATGCACTAGAAATACTTTTTCACTACCCACTAACTCTAAACAAGAACCCAAAGTACGTAAGAAAACTCTCAACAGAGAGCCTCTGAATCAGATTAAGTCACCATGAAAGAGCAGGCAAATATTAATACAATGCACATATGGAGAGGCCTTTCCTTCACTGCTTCTAAAATTACACACATTAAAACCAACACAAATGCCTAAATAGAACACCTTATTATCATCATCAAAATTAGGGTACAAACACAGGGAGATGTTTATTCAGCAACATCGTCAAACGATAAAAGGTGTATATTTCCCAATTTTGTTTTCTGTGGCACTGACCCTAATTATTTGCCATATTACCCCCAAACGTTGAAACTTCCACCCATATTCACATATCAAAAATTAGAGCTAATTTTATGAATGTAACACTTACTTACTTATACAACGGAAGTTCTGTGAATCCAAAGCATTTTGCAAAGTAGGCTATTGGAACCATTCCAACTTGTGTGTCAACAGTCTTTTCTAAGTTGAACTTTGGAACGGTGGTTTCACATACAAACTGTAACCCTGAAAAGACAACTTACTGTGATAAGTAAGAAATCCTATGATCTGACAGATAATTCATTTTGGTGGAGTTCTGTGGTAATCTTGGAAGTTTATCCTGAGTGATAGAAACAGAATTATTTTTAAAGACAAAATCGGAGAAACAATTTCTCCGTAAACTTCGATGTTGTCCTGTGGACTAACAACTTCAAGGGTATGGGCTGCGAACATCTGAAGACGGTTTTCACTTAATTTCTGAGTAACTTAAGAATGGTGCCAACAGCTAGTAGTCTTCTCAAAGAGAGTGAGTATCACACCGCTACCAGGAAGGTGGATCTAGTCTTTTACAAATTTGGAAAGAAGGAGTTCAGAAAAAAGAGAAGCGCCCCCCGCCTCGCTTCCACTAAGCCCAAGAAGCTTCTAGAAAAGAATTTTGTTTTTTTTCAGAGTTAAGGAACCTGTTCCAAAGGCCAAAGGGAAATTTACCGAGGATTTTTGTTCCACTGAGAGAAGCTGAAAAAATGGGGCAAGACTCCTTGTCCCAAAGTTGAATGTGATCTCGCTTCATGGACAGTTGTTTTTGACCCTCAAAGAGCCTAACATCTTGGACTCGTCTACGCTGGCGGCTTTAAAAAAGAATCCTGGGCTGCCTCGGCCAGAGACGGATTCTCAGGGGGCTCCGTGTGGGAACTTACCACGGCCTCACCATGTCCTCACCACGTCCTCACCACGTCCTCAGGGCAGGGCGGCCCGAATCCTCCGGGAGACGCTCCGCAGCCCGAACGCTAATGAGGGTAACACCTATGGCCGCACCCACATTGGCTCGGGGAAACCGGAAGTGCGTGCGTCTGACTGAAGTGCTCCTCCCGCAAGTGTCCGCCGAGCTGGGCCCCTCAGGTAGGCGGGGCCCCTCGCTCCTAACTCTGGAACCTTCGGGTAGGCGGAGGTGGAGAGGGTACCTCGAGGGCCTTGAGGAGGTAGTTTGATTTCTGATCTGGGAAGAGCGGAAGAGTTTGGGGGACAGCTGATTCCCGGCGACCTCTGGTGGCAGCCGGGCCTAGTCGAGCCCGCCGCCGCAGGACCCACATGTGGGAGCTTCAAGTTCCCCGGTGGGAAGTGGGATTTGGGGCTGTGACCGGAGGAGCTGCTCCCTTACCGCGTCGGAATGCTTGAGGTCCAGACGCTGCTCATTTTCAGGCGGGAAACCTTATGCGTTCCACCTTTACTGTTTCCGTGCTTCTGGGTTTGACAGCTTCCCTCAAGGCAGGTCCGGGTGCGAGGTTCTCCTCTGTCACCCTCCTTGACTTCAGAAAAACCTGAGAACGACTGCCGGAGAAACAGTCGAGAGAAAATGGGTTTCTCCCCCCTCCTCCAACACCCTACCGCCCATTTGAAGTCTTCTTCGAAAGAGAGGTTGTGTTATATTCTCTGGCTGCCTAAGTGGAGTTTTCGGGACTGCTTTAGGCCACGTTTATATATAGTAAATAAAACCACTCGTTAATCGTTTCCGTTTCCCCAGACAACTCCACCCCTAGGTGGTTTGAACTTTGAGACTGTTTAGTCCTGATGAGAAGTTTCGCTTGCCTCAAGTTTAAGACACTTGGAACTTCAAGAACTGGAGGTTTATGCCATTTGAGACCGGTCAGCACTGAGCAGAGTTGATTACTAAGAGACAGGTGAGCGTGAATGAGTACCTTCCTCTCCAGATTAATTTTTGAGAGTAATTTTGCAGTTTTGGTAAAAGGTGCACCACCTTTATTGAATACTAGGTGGTGCCCGCGAGTTAATCTTTCTGAGCTAAATCTCAAATAATGTAGCATCAGGGTAGGGTTTTTAAAAGAGTTTCTGTCTTCCTTGAAATTGTTTTAAAATACCCTTACCTCCTTAAAATACATCGTGCCTTTATACAGTTCATTCAGTTATTGACTATCTAGTCTGTATTAAGTGCTGAAGAGTCTAAGAAAGGAATTAGACTCAATTTTCTGCTCTCAGTTTACAGTCTGGAGAGGAAGACAGACAAACCAAACCACAAGCTATAATGAAATCACATATAATTCAAATCAGATATAGTGCTTAATAGAGACTAAGATGTAGAATGCAGTGGATAAAGCAGTCAATTCTCATTATTCGTTTACCTTTATTCTTTTATTTATCCAGTATTTTCTGTCTGCCCAGCATTGTGCTAGTTGGTGGTGTGTAAAGAAAATGTAAAACCCCTATTCTCAAATAACTCACAATCTAGTGACTGGGAGGGAACCAAGGAAGGCACTATGGAGAAGGTGAAATTTGACCTTGAAGAATGAATGACTTGGCCTTGATAAATAGAAAAAAAAAAAAATATAGGCTCAAAGGAGAAAGATGAAAGTGCATGAAATGCTTTGAAACAGCAAGTAATCCAGTGTGGTTAGACTGTAGGAAATTAAACCTGAAAAGACACTTTATTTTACATTAGGTTTCCCTTGACTTACACTGAAAAATTCAACAGATTTAAAATAAAATTTCAATGTATATTTCCAGGAGAAATTATACATGAAACATAGTTATTGTAAATTACTTTCTGGCTAACCTATTATACATGAACTAAGCTATAATAAATTACACTTCTGGCTATAATGTAGCTCATTTATGTTTATATATTATTCATGATTGTAGATGATTTAAGCCAATTTTTAAAAATACAGTAAAAAAAAATACAAAAGATGCAGTAGTAAGTCTAGATTTTCACTGCATCCTATTTTGAATATCATATAAGGAATCTCCTTCATTAAAGTTCCACATGTGGAATCACTTGGAAATGATTATGTGTAGGAAAATTTTAAATGGTTTCAAAAGTTACCCTGAAAGAAAGTGAAAGCTGCTCAGTCTTGTCCAACTCTTTTCGACCCCATGAACTATATAGTCCATGGAATTCTCCTGGCCAGAATACTGGAGTGGGTAGCTGTTCCCTTCTCTAGTGGATCTTCCCAAGTATTGATTCTTTACCAGCTGAGCCATCAGGGAAGCCAAAAATTAACCCTAGGATTTAAGTTTTGATGAATATACCTAATATTAATGTTTCCTAAAAGGAATGTGAGTGTAATTTCTATAAATGGAAAAACTCAAACACTATAAATGTTAAGGTAAAATGCCTATGATATCAATACACCAAATCAGAAGCTTTTCTATACCTTAGCAATAATCAGAAGTTGTAATAACAGGGATTTCCATGGTGGTCCAGTGGCTAAGACTCTGCACTCACAATGCAGAGGCCCTGAATTCAATCCCTGGTTAGGGCACTAGATCTCACAGGCTGCAACTAAGATCTCACATGCTGCAACAAAGACCTGGCACAGCCAAATAAATATTTTTTAAAAAGAGAGAAATTGTAATAACAAAACCACTATTTCCAATATTAACAAAAAATACAAAATATCTAAGAACAACCAGTGTTCAAAGCCTTTGTGAGTAACGCTTTTTTTTTTTTTAAACTAAAGACCATAAAAGAAAGCCTAGGTAATTGGAGAGAGATATTGCTTAATTCAAATTTCAAAGATTAAGGTTTTATCCATATTAATTTTAATGTAACTCTTGTCAAAATTTCAATTGAATTTTGGGAACTAGTTGTCAAACTGATTCTTTAATTTATTTATAAGAGAAAATGTACAAGAATATCCAAGAATTTGGAGGAAAAAACTCAGAATAATAAAAGTAACTCCTTATCAGTCATCTGTGTACACAAACTTTAAAGCCGTAATAAATAAGATAGCAAAGTAATGCCTTAGGACCAGAATATTGTCAACAAAATAGAGTCTGCTTCTACTGAATCTCAAAGGTAGCATAAATAAATACCAGTAAAACAGTTTTGGGGCAGTTAGTTATCCATTTGAAAGAAAATGAAAGATCCCTATTTCACAGCACTAACAACAACAACAAAAAAAAACCTGTGGCTGCTTAAATAGCTCAATGTAAAAAAAAATCTATAAAAGTC
>SJYV01009304.1:664031-690671 GCA_006410875.1 Neotragus pygmaeus | reverse complement strand
TCTCTCTCTCAAATAATAATGATGATTTTAAAATAAAATGAAATAAAATTTCTTTTTTGAGGACATGATTTATAAACCCTTTTAATTTCATCTGGTTAATTAACAAAAAGAATGAAATTCATTTTAAACTGCTCTTTTAATGCCTTTTCTCACTATGCCAAATGACTTCCAGAAAATATCTATATGAAAAACAAATTCAGTGACAAAAAAAATAATCAATAAAGTAGTCAGTAAAATTCCTTCCTTGCAAAAAATGAACAGGGGATCAGAAAATACTTTGTGATTCGATTTGAGTATTGGTTGATGAGACTCAACTTTCTGATTTCTATTCAGTTCACTTGGTTTTTTGTTTGCTTGCTTATTGGGCTTAGCAGATTTACTTTTCTCCTAAGTCCTTTACAAATGGAGAACTCTTACTTTCAAGAATATATATGTCCAAATTGTGCCACTGTCCTCTAATTTCATTAATCCAGCAAAACAAGAGATTAACCAACCTAGACCTGGAGTCCTAGCCTTCTCTTCTCTTGGCTCTCTGCCAAGTCAAAGGTAGATTTATAAGTTCAGCCACCATGATGGACCAGATGCCATGTTCCATGCAGGGCAGCATGGAATGAGTATTTGCATGGGTGGTAAAGGAAGGTTTCTCTGAGAAGAGGTCCTGTGAGCAAGGATCTGAAGGAAGGAGAGCACAGCCTCTCTGTTCTGCAGGTCTGCACAGTTCACAGATGAGCAGGCTGAGGTTCAAAGAGATCAAGCAAATTGCTCAAGATCTCAAGACCATAGAGTAGAAACGGTGAGAGTCAAGTCTGTCTGACTTCAAAGCCAGTCGCCTTGTCACCACATAAAAANCGACTCTTTGTGACCCCATGAATCGCAGCACGCCAGGCCTCCCTGTCCATCACCAACTCCCGGAGTTCACTCAGACTCACATCCATCGAGTCAGTGATGCCATCCAGCCATCTCATGCTCTGTCGTCCCCTTCTCTTCCTCCCCCCAATCCCTCCCAACATCAGAGTCTTTTCCAATGAGTCAACTCTTCTCATGGGGTGGACAAAGTACTGGAGTTTCAGTTTTAGCATCATTCCTTCCAAAGAAATCCCAGGGCTGATCTCCATCAGAATGGACTGGTTGGATCTCCTTGCAGTCCAAGGGACTCTCAAGAGTCTTCTCCAACACCACAAAAGCATCAATTCTTTGGCGCTCAGCCTTCTTCACAGTCCAACTCTCACATCCATACACGACCACAGGAAAAACCATAGCCTTGACTAGACGGACCTTAGTCAGCAAAGTAATGTCTCTGCTTTTGAATTATGCTATCTAGGTTGGTCATAACTTTTCTTCCAAGGAGTAAGCATACCACAATTTAAAGTCTTTTAAACATCAAACCAGGTGACACTAGTGGTAAAGAACCCACCTTCCAATGTAGGAGACATTGAGAGCCACAGATTTGACCCCTGGTTCAGGAAGATCCCCTGGTGATAGCATGGCAACCTACCTGGAGAATCCCATGGACAGAGAAGCCTGATGGGCTACAGTCCATGAGGTCTCAAAGAGTCAGACATGACTGAAGTGACTTAGCACACACAAACTCCAAATCATAGTACTATTGTTTGCCATAGAGATTGTAGGGAATTGTCTAGGTAAATAAGTAAAATTCTTTTCACAAACCTAAAGAAAAATAAAATTTATGGAAAAACACAGAAGGTAGGGAAAAAAGGAGGCCATCACTAAGGTCTGGGGTTAAGTACTGGGTTCAGAAACCAAGATTGCTGTTTTGGTTCTACTATAGATGGTGATTGCAGCCATGAAATTAAAAGACGCTTACTCCTTGGAAGAAAAGTTATGACCAACCTAGATAGCATACTCAAAAGCAGAGACATTACTTTGCCGACTAAGGTCCATCTAGTCAAGGCTATAGTTTTTCCAGTAGTCATGTATGGATGTGAGATTTGGACTGTGAAGAAGGCTGAGCGCCAAAGAATTGATGCTTTTGAACTGNTGCTTATTATCTGTTCCTGAGCATTCACAAAAACGTTGAATATAAATGAACTTAAAAATAACACATCTGAAAAATTCTCATTGATTTATAAGAACCTCAACACAGAGTTGGACATGACTGAAGTGACGTAGCAGTAGCAACATTTATTAAGAATTGATGCTTTTGAACTGTGGTGTTGGAGAAGACTCCTGACAGTCCCTTGGACTGCAAGGAGATCCAACCAGTCCATTCTGAAGGAGATCAGCCCTGGGATTTCTTTGGAAGGAATGATGCTAAAGCTGAAACTCCAGTACTTTGGCCACTTCATGTGAAGAGTTGACTCATTGGAAGAGACTCTGATGCTGCGAGGAATTGGGGGCAGGAGAAGAAGGGGATGACCGAGGATGGGATGGCTGGATGGCATCACTGACTCGATGGATGTGAGTCTGAGTGAACTCCGGGAGTTGGTGATGGACATGGAGGCCTGGCATGCTGTGATTCATGGGGTCACAGAGTCGGACGTGACTGAGCAACTGAACTGAACTGAACTGAATGCTTACCTATCTCTCTGCCTGCAGACTGCCTCTTTCTGGGTCTCTGTAGCTCCAGTTCTCCATGCATTCCAGCTCCACTGCCAAAAGTCGCTGGAAATTCTTTATTATCATTTCAAATTTCTGTGAGAAGGCATTAGGTTAATCAAGCTTGGACCAGGTGTCTACCTCAACTGTGGGCCAAATAGCAGGATTAAATAAGCCCCTGTTTTCTCACCTGAAATTCTGAGAGCTCAAACAGAAAACTCACTAAGAAACAAGACAGTGGGAAGGGAACTCTAGGATTCACTAGGATACTGCTGCTGCTCCTGCTGCTAAGTCGCTTCAGTCGTGTCCGACTATGTGCGACCCCATAGATGGCAGCCCACTAGGCTCGTCTGTCTCTGGGATTCTCCAGGCAAGAATACTGGAGTAGGTTGCCATTTCCTTCTCCAACGCATGAAAGTGAAAAGCGAAAGTGAAGTTGCTCAGTCGTACTGCAGCCTACCAGGCTCCTTCGTCCATGGGATTTTCCAGGCAAGAGAAATGGAGTGGGGTGCCATTGCCTTCTTTGCACCAGGATACTAGATCTATATAAATGTATGCTCATTATCTTCTCCAAATATAAACCAACAACTTCTTATATATTTAACAACACTATGTTCCAAGAAATGTTAGAATATGTTCTTGATACATTCATCATATAATTATCATATCAAACATGTGATTTAAGTATCAAGATTATGCTCATTTTGTGGATAGGAAATAAAGTTTCAAATATTTAATAAATTTTCCAGAGGTCATGTGCTAACAGGGAGCTACATTTTTATTCTGTATTTGTCTTATCACCACTTCCTTCAGAGAGAGTTGTATGTTTTTTGTTGTTGTTGTTGTTTTTAATCTCTTGAAACACTTAGCTCAGTGTCATGAATAGAGCAGGTAAGCAAATAGAGTAAGTGAATTAAATGAAATGTTAAAGAAAATTTAAAAACTGGTAATTTCAATCTTTACTTTGTAAATATGGCATAATATAGATTTACAGAGAAATACTGGAACTGTTTTTATATTTAGATTGGCCTTTTTTGACTATGCTAAAATAGCTACATTCAAAAGTTTTGAGATTATCCTGCCTTTCAAATGAGCGGTTCCCCACAGTGAACTGGAATAGATAAACCAATTCATTTCCATGCCAAAGCACTTTAAATAAACAACAATAAAAGTACTGCACATTATTCTAAAAGTCTTACACGAGTTGTTTGTTTTTAAATGTACTTATTGGGACTAGTTTCAATTTATTGTTGAAATAATAATTTGTATTAAATCAGCTTATTTGAATCACAGAAAACTAAGAAATTAAATCTTTTGAAAGAATATTTTCAAGACTAATGAGATATTTCAGGGGAAAATCCAGTCATATGATGTAAGGAACAAATTTCCTTCTTGCTTGCTTAAATACTGGTGGAATTTACTAAGGATTTACTATAATATTTGCTAAGATTAGATGAGCAGGTGTGGCACATTATATTTCATTAATGTTAGTGACCACCTGAGCTTAAGGAAATGATTTTTAACTTGAATGTCATTCAGACATATTTTTCAAAACTTTATTTCATCTAAATCCTCCACAGGCCATCAGGGGTGTGCTTACACCTAATCAGGATGGGAATTATTGCAAACAGTATGTTTAGGAATAGACGGAGGTAGTACCATGACTTTCATTTTGATGAACTATATTCAGGACAGTACAAATCAAATTGGATTCCTAAATATTTGATCTGATCTATTTGTAAAGACAACAATGGGAGAAAAAGAAGCAAACTGTGAGTGTCCATCTGATTGATGACCTGTGTTCAGCTTCTGCGATGGTGAGCAAAAGTCAAACTGATCAGCCAAATAATATCCTGAGAGATATCAATCACACAGTGTTAGGGATGGAAGGGACCTTAGGGATCATCTGGTGAATGCCCTCACTTAATAATTTACTAAATCCAGTGTCATAGAGAATGCAGTTTACTCAGTGTTTCACTTCGAGTTATTGGAAAAACCAAGCTAAAACTTAGTGTTCCCTCCCTCTAAACCATTGTCTTTTCGGTTAGCAATTTTTGAGACAAGGGTTAGAGAATGGAAGGATGATCTCTGAGGAAGGATTGGGGCAGTGGGGAAATGTTACTTCCTGTGATATTCTAGTGAATGATTAATTTTTGCATAGTGCTCTATCCATGATGTCTACCTGAATATTCACATACGAGAGACTAAGAAATAATCACAGGAGGCAAAAAATTAGTTCCATTTTCTCCAGGCCATTTTCAATTAATTGTCTCATGTAATGTGCCTGGATCTTGTGCTGAGAGTACACCTATCAATTTCACATTAATATAAAACTTTATTTACTCAGTGGAGTGCTGGAGCTGCCCCATACCCATATAGGGTAATAGTTAGATTTTCAGGAATTGTATGACCTAGTGGTTAAATACAGGCATTACTAAACATTAAAGTATATAAAATTACAGTGAAATAAATTATGTTAAAATCATAGAACTAAAATACTCACAACTCATCATTTCCTGTTTATTTTACTATGTTTTAATGTGTGTGGGCGTGTGTGTGACTTTATGTGTTGTGTTTCTGTGTGTCAGTTGCTCAGTTGTGTCTGACTCTTTGTGACCCCATAGACTGCAGCCTGCAAGGCTCCTCTGTCCTTGGGATTTTCCAAACAAGACTACTTAAGTGGGTGGCCACTGCCTTCTCCAGGAGATTGTCCCAACCCAGGGATGGAACCCAGGTCTCCTGCAGTGCTGGTGGGTTCTTTACCATCTGAGCAACCAGGGAGGCCTTTACTATGTTTTACTGGTCTTTATTATTATTCACTATTTACTATTTTACTAGTATTTTGAGTTTAATTATGTCTATCCTTACCTATATCATAGAAACACTACACAGTTAGGTACAGAAATCCCTTCCCGGCATCTAATCAGTCATGTACATTTGGTAGTTTGAAATCAGCCACAATGAGAGTATTTATACCAGGGAAACCAGCAAACACTACAAGCCAGGGCTTGATACCTTGATTTTTTTCTACTCCCAGAGAGCTGATTATTGCATTTACTAGCATGCAACTGCTGATAGTCTACTTGTACTCCACCTTGCACCTTAATAACATGAGATCTCAAGTCAGCTACCACTTCTAAATAAAAAGTCCTAACTTAGCTGAATATACTTCAGTTTTCTAGGAGACTGAGGAATGTTTGTGTATTTATTCGTAGGATGTGATAGTTTGATACGGTGGCAGGAAACTGGGCTATGGAGATAGATAGACCAAAGTTTCAATCCTGTTTTCTGCCAACTTGTGACTTTTCTTAATCTCCTAGACTTTAGTTTACTTAAACATTATATATCATACCCATACATACTCATGCCCATCACTATCTTGTAGTGATATTTTGAAGGTTAAATAGGACAAACAACATAAAACACTGAAACTTTGGTTGAATTCACACACAATTAATAAAATTAATACATTCTTATTCCATAGTAACCAAAGAAATTTGTTTATCTAAAAACTACAATCATAGAAACAACATCAAAAAAGGTTTCTATACTAGCCTCATGTTTATGAATTTGAATTTGAAGTCAGAATGGTATGAGTACAGGAGTATTGAAAGTGGCCGAAAATTTTCCACAGAGGTCAAAGCTATAGAAGAAGCAATGACCCATAAATACTGGCACCATGATATGGAACCTCTGTAATGAAGTGGACCAGACCCACTAAATCTTTGAGTACATCATGCATATAGAAACATAGGCTTGGATTAGCTTCATCAAGGTGTGAATACAAAGTAGGTGCCAACCGCTATTGAGCCTGTGTGCTGCGACTACTGAAGCCTACACGTTATAGGGCCCTCAAGCCCGCTCCCCCTAGAGCCAGCAGATCGTAACTATTGAGGCCACATGCTGCAAATGCTGAAGCCCATGCACCTAGAGCCTGTGCCCAGCAACAAGAGAAACCACTGCAATGAGAAGCCCGCACACTGCAACTAAAGAGTAGCCCCCACTCTCTGCAACTAGAGAAAGTCCAGGCACAGCAACAAAGACCCAGTGCAACCAAAAATAAAATTAATTAGCTAGAAAACAATGTAGGTGCCAGCCTACTTCCCAACCATCACTCCTCCCACAAGTATACTAAAGAGTTCACTGTCCATCCTCATGGTGTTTCATCTCTATTTATAGAATTCTATGTAATGAAGCAGGAGATTTATGAAAATGTCATTGCAGCTTTTTTTTTTTTCCCAAGGTAAGTATTCTGGAGGTTTTTGTAATAATTCTTAAGCCAGTTGTTACTCTAGAGCAGTACCATGTTATAGGTAGAAGAAATAAAGGCCAGTTGATCAGAAAGCAGACATTGAGTTTTCCTTCAGAAAAAGCAAATTGCCACAGAAACACCCAGCAGGGGATATTATATTTGAAGGGATCTCTACACTTCCAGACAGAGAGAGTCTGACTTCACTAACTGATATGGTCGCTGAAATTATACTGACAATGAAAACACAGCATACACTCTTGGGTATGCCCAGCTCTGGCTATAAGGTAGCGATTTGGAGAAGTGACTGTACCAGGGCCTGGAAAGAACAAGCAGAGATTTTTAAGAATGTAGCTTGGCCCTGAGATAGATGGAAAAAAAAAAAAAAGAAAGAAAGAAAAGAGCATCTGGAGAGAAAAAAAAAGCTAAGGGCTACAAAATGGCTAAGGGAATAGCTTTTGTTAGGCATTAAGTTTATTCATAGGGTTGCAAAGAGTCAGAAATGACTGAAGCAACTTGACATGCAAGTGTGTTCTAAGTCACTGCTCATTTTCAAGCCCACGATTCCTATATAAAACCTGATACAGTAGCAGTTTCTGTAAAACTTTTATCCCTTCCTTTTCTCCGTAAGTCTTCTCCCGCTCAGATAAAGTTCTTGCACATAAGGCTATTGACCTACAACTCCCACCTAGAGCATTTTTGCTGAAGAACCTAATCTGAATCATTCAAGCAGCCAGGAAAATATGCCTATGTTTGTTCTCCCATCCCATTTCAATTCAGGCCATATGGGCAATCAATATAGAGTGTAAAATAACAGGAGTATGCTTGGATACACATCACTACAGGCCTGAGTTACCACCTCCCAAATAGCTTCAAAGGCTGGTGATGATTCTACAATGACAAAATCACCATTATTTACTATGCCCACTTGGGAAATCATTTTTAGCTCTCATAGTCCATGGTCCTATAGAAACCTGCAAACCCCTCTTATAGGGCACTGATCCCTAATTTGTGGGACTGGTATGATCACTATTTCCCTACCTATCAATAACATAAAATATTTTAATCTAGCAATTCTTACAGATTTGTTCATAATATACTTGCAAAATATGTATTCTAAAACAAAACATTTAACTCAAGCCTTAGGATAATTTCCTGTTCATAGACTTCCCCAGTGGCTTATACATAAAGTGAGACTTAGTTTTTGAGACATTTGAAAAGTGTTATGGCAAAGCATAGTGCAGATTCTATTAAGAGTTTTTGTTCAAACTGTGGTGTGGGCAATCATCCTTTCATCCTTTGTTTTTATCTAAGATCTGAGCTGTTTGAATCATAGTGTAACCTCGAAATGATAAGACCACAATAAAACCACTAGAAATATCTTATAGGATGAAAGAATTCTATAAACACCCACAAACTCCAAAAACACTGATTGAATTTTCTTTGGAAAACAAAACTGAGTGTGAATACAGAGAATAAGATAAAGAACTGCTTTCTGCCAGTTTAAAGCTCCTAGGGGATCTCTGTGTGTAATATTCTACATACTGTTAAAATGGTGTGTGTGAGTGGGTACACAATATTCAGTGTATAATTATTTCAGAAAAAGATCAGATTGTGTCAGTAGTGTTCAGTTCTAATCTTTACTTATATTGGACAAAACAACAATTACTCCTTAGGTTTTTCATCAGTAAAATGACAATAAATTAGACTTCTCCATTTTAGTGAACTAAATTATAGATTCAAAGCTCTCAGGAATTCAGACAANCCCAATCTCCTGCATTCTGCACCCTGTGAGGTCTCCGTCAAAGCTTGGGCACAGGGAGGCCTGAGGGCTCCCTGTCCTCTTAGCTGACTCTGGTTCCCACATGGGAGCAGAAGCCTCCAATGGTTCCTAGAAGACCTTCCCACTCTTCCTGGGGCCTCGCATGCTTCCATCCGGGCTCCCGCTGGCTTGATACCAAGATGCTTTTATTATGAAAAAGCGGCACTTTGTACAGAGCCAGCGCTTGTTATTTATATACATGGGTGTGCGTGTGCGTGTCTGTGCATGTGCTCTAGTCTTTTGTGATTGGTGCTTATTATAGAAATCTCAAAAATAGATGCCTGCGAAGGCATAGAAGTATCACTTTGCCAGCAGGAACCATGCACATCTCCCTTGCTCTGGCACTAAAGGGGGCCTCTCAGCCGCCAGGACTGGGCTGCTGAGTGAAACTCGGAGCTCCCACCGAGGACAACCCAGCAGGTCCCTGGGGCGTTGTTCGTGTGAGATCTGAACAACGCCTGCCAGCTCCTTAGAACTGTTCCATCGAAAACACAGCCTGTGGGCAGTGAGAACAAGCTCTCTAAAAATAACTCTCACAGTCTGGCGTGTTCCAGACTCCTCGAGCTGGCTTCCAGGGCAGCGCAACGTGAGTGTGTGTGCACACTTTTTAATCAGGTTCTGACATGTGCAACGTGTGTTCTGCCTCCAGTGCCATGGTCTGTCCATCGACGGTTATGTGCTCCCGTCCTCGACCACGCAAGAGGTATGACGGGAAAAACCCACATGCCGTGAGTTTTCACTGAGTGCTAGATTTGGACTCTTTCCACTCACCTATATTTCAAGCTCATTACATACAGGCCATTTGCAGGCCCTATCTCAGGGCTTCCCAGGTGGTGCTAGTGGTAAAGAACCTGCCTGGCAATGCGAGAGAGACAGGTTCAATCCCTGGGTCAGGAAGATACCCTGAAGGAGGAAATAGCAACCCACTCCAGTATTCCTGCCTGGAGAATCCCATGGATAGAGGAGCCTGGGGGGCTACATTCCATGCGGTCGCAAAGAGACATGACTGAAGCAACGTAGCACACATGCATCTTTCTCAACACTTAACCCTCAAGTTTCACAGTTTTTTTCCCACATGTATTAGCATCACCTTTCTTCCTTCCCCTCAGAAACAGCATATCTGGACTCTCCAGATCTCTAGATTGCTCCTGAAAACTCTGGTAAGGGAAGAGCTCCCTGGACGCATACCAGCCTCCTCTGACAACAGTCATCTTCCCTGGTTTCTTTCCCCCTCTTCATTCTTTAAAAAAAGGATTTTTAAATTTTTACCCCACCAAAGGCACCNGCTCCTGAAAACTCTGGTAAGGGAAGAGCTCCCTGGACGCATACCAGCCTCCTCTGACAACAGTCATCTTCCCTGGTTTCTTTCCCCCTCTTCATTCTTTAAAAAAAGGATTTTTAAATTTTTACCCCACCAAAGGCACCATGCTATATGCCACAAAGAATAGTGAAGAAAGACAAGATATGCTCGTGTCACTAGAAGTCTCAGTCCACGGGGATGGGTGACTAATGCTAGGACAGGGCTGGCTGGCTCTCAGCCTCCTGCTCCAGAGGATCCCTGGGGGCAGGATGAGCCAAGTGGCCAGCGAGGAAGCCGAGTGTCCTCTGAGTCAGTGGGTGCTGCAGCTGGCATGGGTGACAGGGCGGGCTGTCCTCAGTTTGTTCCTGACCTGTCTCTCCTGGTCCCTCGGCAGATGACCCCACAGGAGATCAAGTTTGCTGTCCACGTTGAGTCAGTGCTGAACCGAGTGCCACAGCCCGAGTACCGGCAGCTACTGGTGGAGGCCATCATGGTGCTGACGCTGCTCTCAGACACAGAGATGAACAGCATCGGGGGCATCATCCACGTGGACCAGATCGTGCACATGGCTAACCAGCTGTTCCTGCAAGACCAGGTGGGCATGCCTAGGGGTAGTGTAGCTGCACTGGCTGCCGTTCACCTCTGTGGAGGCTGGAGACCCTGTGTTCAGTAGGAAAGGTGGTTCTCAAAGAAAATGTCCTCACAGATGGTGATAAATGTCAACCATTTGGTCTGAAAATGGTTTGTGGCCACTGGGAAATCTTGACCTTTGGAGACAGGCCCCGTGTAAACCAAAGTCGAGCTAGGAGGAGCCCTCCTCTCGGCCTGGAATCAGTGCTGCACTGCCCGTGTCCAGCTGGGAGCGCTGGCTGTGCTCACACATTGCCTCTGCCTTTTTATCCTGCTGCAGGTGTCGAGTGGAGCCATGGACACGCTGGAGAAAGACCAAGCCACAGGCATCTGCCACTTCTTTTATGACAGTGCTCCAAGTGGGGCTTATGGGACGATGACCTACCTCACGAAAGCGGTGGCTTCTCATTTGCAGGAACTGCTGCCCAATTCAGGTTGCCAGATGCAGTAGGGCCTCGGTGCTCAGTCTGTCCCTTTCTCGTGGGCACTTCCTTGTGTTCCCCAAGATTCCCTGTGCTTTCCCCAACAAAGCCTTGCCCATCGGAATCCTGGCAGGGAGGGGATGATAGTGACACACTTGAAAGCAGTAGACATCCAAACCCCAGAAAGGGCCGCTGACTTCTGTGCTCTCCTGAGGAGCACTAGGGGGGTCATCGTCTACACTCATCTCACTGAAACTTTTGTCACAGCATCTGGTCTCCTGGAGTCTGAGGACAGATTGGAAGTGGGTCTCTCGAGTGAAGAGTGAAGTGAAAAGGCAGCTTAAATCAGCTCTTCTGGAGTTCCTGAACAGGTTCTGTGAGCTAGGGACATATCTTCAAGATGGAAAGATCCTTCCAGCAGCTGCACACCTTAACAAAGGGAACATCTTAACAGGGTATGGTCTGTCTGTGGGTCAGACTGTTTACTGAATAGAACAGCTCTTTCTGTGGGGCCTGGTTTTCTTGTGCCTGGCTGGCTTTCTCAGCATCTCGTCCTATGGGCGTGGTTATCTTCATGTGACAATTCTCTCTCACCCAGATTTAGAAAATTGCTCCCATTTCACTTTGGCTCATAGTCTTCAAGGATTTTATCTTGGCCACCCGTGGATTAGGGTTTTCTCCTGCCTTGTGAAAAATCCCACATCTTTCAATCTAACCAGAAAGAAAAAAGGCAGAGGGGTCACCAGCTCGTCTTAGAGCCAGGCCAGCTGCTGTTTGGGGGCTGCTGTGGGCAGGGGGTCTGTGCACAGGCCTGTCCCCCACCTCCACCTGTCTCTTATACANCTAAGGGAATAGCTTTTGTTAGGCATTAAGTTTATTCATAGGGTTGCAAAGAGTCAGAAATGACTGAAGCAACTTGACATGCAAGTGTGTTCTAAGTCACTGCTCATTTTCAAGCCCACGATTCCTATATAAAACCTGATACAGTAGCAGTTTCTGTAAAACTTTTATCCCTTCCTTTTCTCCGTAAGTCTTCTCCCGCTCAGATAAAGTTCTTGCACATAAGGCTATTGACCTACAACTCCCACCTAGAGCATTTTTGCTGAAGAACCTAATCTGAATCATTCAAGCAGCCAGGAAAATATGCCTATGTTTGTTCTCCCATCCCATTTCAATTCAGGCCATATGGGCAATCAATATAGAGTGTAAAATAACAGGAGTATGCTTGGATACACATCACTACAGGCCTGAGTTACCACCTCCCAAATAGCTTCAAAGGCTGGTGATGATTCTACAATGACAAAATCACCATTATTTACTATGCCCACTTGGGAAATCATTTTTAGCTCTCATAGTCCATGGTCCTATAGAAACCTGCAAACCCCTCTTATAGGGCACTGATCCCTAATTTGTGGGACTGGTATGATCACTATTTCCCTACCTATCAATAACATAAAATATTTTAATCTAGCAATTCTTACAGATTTGTTCATAATATACTTGCAAAATATGTATTCTAAAACAAAACATTTAACTCAAGCCTTAGGATAATTTCCTGTTCATAGACTTCCCCAGTGGCTTATACATAAAGTGAGACTTAGTTTTTGAGACATTTGAAAAGTGTTATGGCAAAGCATAGTGCAGATTCTATTAAGAGTTTTTGTTCAAACTGTGGTGTGGGCAATCATCCTTTCATCCTTTGTTTTTATCTAAGATCTGAGCTGTTTGAATCATAGTGTAACCTCGAAATGATAAGACCACAATAAAACCACTAGAAATATCTTATAGGATGAAAGAATTCTATAAACACCCACAAACTCCAAAAACACTGATTGAATTTTCTTTGGAAAACAAAACTGAGTGTGAATACAGAGAATAAGATAAAGAACTGCTTTCTGCCAGTTTAAAGCTCCTAGGGGATCTCTGTGTGTAATATTCTACATACTGTTAAAATGGTGTGTGTGAGTGGGTACACAATATTCAGTGTATAATTATTTCAGAAAAAGATCAGATTGTGTCAGTAGTGTTCAGTTCTAATCTTTACTTATATTGGACAAAACAACAATTACTCCTTAGGTTTTTCATCAGTAAAATGACAATAAATTAGACTTCTCCATTTTAGTGAACTAAATTATAGATTCAAAGCTCTCAGGAATTCAGACAACTATGCAAATGGAAAATCTTTTTCTTCGTATTTCAATATCTGTATTGAGATCTGCACTTTGTCCTCTGCAAAATATTCCACATAAAACCGTATACATTCACCCCCTGGAGTCCTTTTTCAGTTCTCCTGTATCAGAATGGAAGGGGAAGGATTACTTCTCAGAATTCTTATTCTAGTTAAAAATGGTTGAGACTTCAGATGTGGCATTTTTCCCCCTTTCAGCATAGAATTTGGTGAATTGAGAAGAAGCCTTTGTAGGAGTAGTGTTTAACTCTATGTTCACTAGATCATCTTTTAATGGATTATTGTCCAAGAAAGTTAGTGAGTGTAAGTTAAGGAGAGGGTGAAAAAAGTTAACATCAACTTTCTGAACACCTACACTTTTTAAAATAAATAAGAATAAATAAGCAAACAATGAAATAAATAAGCAAGAAGTAAATCCAATTATTTTAACTAGTGAGTGTGCACAAAACAAGACTATTTATAAGAAATGTATGAAAATATTAATGGCTTACCCAAACTATCCTCATATTCAAAACTCCTGGAATTGCTACATTCTAAAATTGGTAAATAAAGCATCTTAAATTGACTTGCTTAAACTTGAGCTTCTAGACATAGTGGACTAATATGTTGCAAGTCATTACACTAGTGGATATGTCTTTTTTTTAAGATTTTTATTTAGAGCAGTTTTATTTGCAACAAAATTGAGAGGAAGTTTAAAGATTTCCCTTATACCTCTGCCCCACACACAGATAGTCTCCCAATTATCCAATTATCAACATCTCCCACTAGACTGCTGCATTTTTACTATGGATGAAATTACATTGACAGATCATAGTGACTAAAGGTCCATAGTTCACATCAGAGTCACTCCTGGTGCTGTACAATCTATACATTTGGATGATTTTAGTATAGAATGTATCCACCATAATAGTATCACAGAGTATATTCACTGCCCTAAAAATCCTCTGTGTTCTGCCTATACATTCCCCTGTTTGTCCCTACCCCATAGAAATCACTGATCTTTGTACAGTCTCAATAGTTTTGCTTTTTCAGAATGTCATATAATTGGGATCATATAGTATTTAACATTCTCAGATTGACTACTTTTATTTCCTATTATACATTTAAGGTTCCTCCATGTCTTTTCATGACTCAATAGTTCATTTCTTTTTAGCCTTGAATTACATTTCATTGTCTAGATACACCAAAGTTAATTTATTTAGTCACCTACTGAAAGACATCTTCATTACTTTCAAGTTTTGGCAATTATGAAAAAAGTTGCTATCAATATCCATATTCAAGTTTTTGTGTAGGCATACATTTTCAACTCCGTTAAGTAAATTCCAAAGATCATATGGTAAGAGTATGTTTAGTTTTGTAAGAAGTCACTAAACTGTCTTCCAAAATGGCTGGACCATTTTGTTTTCACCTGTTGTCTGCATCTTTGTCAAGCTTTTGATGTTTTCAATGTTCTGGAATTTGGCCGTTCTAATACATATTTAGTAGAATCTTGTTGATGTCTTAATATGCATTTTCCTGATGATATACAGTGTGGAACATCTTTTCATATGCTTATTTTCCATCTGTACATCTTCTTTGGTGAGATGTCTGTTAAGGTCTTTTGACTGTTTGTAATGAGGTTATTTGTGCCCTTATTGTTGAGTTCTAGGAATTCTTTATATACATTGAATAATAGTTCTTTATCAGATGGGTCTTCTGAAAATATTCCAATCTATGATTTGTCTTCTAATTCTCTTGACACTGTCTTTCACAGACCAGAAGTTTTAATTTTAATGAAGTCCGAATTATCAAATATTTCTTATGTGGATCATGCCTTTGGTGTTGCATCTCAATGAGTGAGTGAAGTCGCTCAGTCGTGTCTGACTCTTTGCAACCCCATGAACTGTAGCCCACCAGGCTCCTCCATCCATTGAATTTTCCTGGCAAGAATACTGGAGTGGGTTGCCATTTCCTTCTCCAGGAGATCTTCCCGACCCAGTGATCGAACCCAGGTCTCCCGCATTGTAGGCAGACGCTTTACCATCTGAGCCACCAGGGAAGTCCTCATATAGTCATGTATCTCAATAGTCCTCACAACACACAAGATCAAATCTAGATTTTCTAACATTCAACTTCTAGAAGTATTGCAGTTTTGCATTTTACAATTAGTTTTTGGAGGTCAATTTTGTGAAGGGTATAAAGTCTGTGTACAGATTTGTTTTTTTATATACAGTCATCTAGTTGTTCCAGCAGCATTTGTTTAAAAGACTGACACAGACATATAGAATGGGCTTTTGGCCTCTGAGAGAGAGGGAGAGGGTGGGATGATTTGGGAGAATGGCATTGAAGCATGTATACTATTATGTAAGAAAAGAGGTGCCGGTCTATGTTTGATGCAGGATGCAGGATGTTTGGGGCTGGTGCACAGGGATGATCAAGAGAGACAATGTGGGGTGGGAGGTGGGAGGGGGATTCAGGATTGGGAGCTCGTATACACC
This sequence comes from Neotragus pygmaeus, assembly GCA_006410875.1. Classification (NCBI taxonomy): domain Eukaryota; kingdom Metazoa; phylum Chordata; class Mammalia; order Artiodactyla; family Bovidae; genus Neotragus; species Neotragus pygmaeus. Next base: position 675,027 of record SJYV01009304.1, on the reverse strand, counting down.
TGTGGTGGATTCATGTCGATGTATGGCAAAACCAATACAGTATTGTAAAGTAGAATAAAGTAAAAATTAAAAAAAAATTTTTTTTTAAATGTCTGTGTCCTAAGAGATGAGGACTATGGAAGAAAACTGGATGTATGTGAATTCTTAGGGTTCAAAATGTATGGTTAATTCATAATGGTAATGAATAGGGCTACACATAAAATTAATACAAAAATAACTGCTGCTGCTGCTAGGTCAGTTCAGTCGTATCCGACTCTGTGCGACCCCATAGACGGCAGCCCACCAGGCTCCCCCATCCTTGGGATTCTCCAGGCAAGAATACTGGAGTGGGTTGCCANGCATTAAGTTTATTCATAGGGTTGCAAAGAGTCAGAAATGACTGAAGCAACTTGACATGCAAGTGTGTTCTAAGTCACTGCTCATTTTCAAGCCCACGATTCCTATATAAAACCTGATACAGTAGCAGTTTCTGTAAAACTTTTATCCCTTCCTTTTCTCCGTAAGTCTTCTCCCGCTCAGATAAAGTTCTTGCACATAAGGCTATTGACCTACAACTCCCACCTAGAGCATTTTTGCTGAAGAACCTAATCTGAATCATTCAAGCAGCCAGGAAAATATGCCTATGTTTGTTCTCCCATCCCATTTCAATTCAGGCCATATGGGCAATCAATATAGAGTGTAAAATAACAGGAGTATGCTTGGATACACATCACTACAGGCCTGAGTTACCACCTCCCAAATAGCTTCAAAGGCTGGTGATGATTCTACAATGACAAAATCACCATTATTTACTATGCCCACTTGGGAAATCATTTTTAGCTCTCATAGTCCATGGTCCTATAGAAACCTGCAAACCCCTCTTATAGGGCACTGATCCCTAATTTGTGGGACTGGTATGATCACTATTTCCCTACCTATCAATAACATAAAATATTTTAATCTAGCAATTCTTACAGATTTGTTCATAATATACTTGCAAAATATGTATTCTAAAACAAAACATTTAACTCAAGCCTTAGGATAATTTCCTGTTCATAGACTTCCCCAGTGGCTTATACATAAAGTGAGACTTAGTTTTTGAGACATTTGAAAAGTGTTATGGCAAAGCATAGTGCAGATTCTATTAAGAGTTTTTGTTCAAACTGTGGTGTGGGCAATCATCCTTTCATCCTTTGTTTTTATCTAAGATCTGAGCTGTTTGAATCATAGTGTAACCTCGAAATGATAAGACCACAATAAAACCACTAGAAATATCTTATAGGATGAAAGAATTCTATAAACACCCACAAACTCCAAAAACACTGATTGAATTTTCTTTGGAAAACAAAACTGAGTGTGAATACAGAGAATAAGATAAAGAACTGCTTTCTGCCAGTTTAAAGCTCCTAGGGGATCTCTGTGTGTAATATTCTACATACTGTTAAAATGGTGTGTGTGAGTGGGTACACAATATTCAGTGTATAATTATTTCAGAAAAAGATCAGATTGTGTCAGTAGTGTTCAGTTCTAATCTTTACTTATATTGGACAAAACAACAATTACTCCTTAGGTTTTTCATCAGTAAAATGACAATAAATTAGACTTCTCCATTTTAGTGAACTAAATTATAGATTCAAAGCTCTCAGGAATTCAGACAACTATGCAAATGGAAAATCTTTTTCTTCGTATTTCAATATCTGTATTGAGATCTGCACTTTGTCCTCTGCAAAATATTCCACATAAAACCGTATACATTCACCCCCTGGAGTCCTTTTTCAGTTCTCCTGTATCAGAATGGAAGGGGAAGGATTACTTCTCAGAATTCTTATTCTAGTTAAAAATGGTTGAGACTTCAGATGTGGCATTTTTCCCCCTTTCAGCATAGAATTTGGTGAATTGAGAAGAAGCCTTTGTAGGAGTAGTGTTTAACTCTATGTTCACTAGATCATCTTTTAATGGATTATTGTCCAAGAAAGTTAGTGAGTGTAAGTTAAGGAGAGGGTGAAAAAAGTTAACATCAACTTTCTGAACACCTACACTTTTTAAAATAAATAAGAATAAATAAGCAAACAATGAAATAAATAAGCAAGAAGTAAATCCAATTATTTTAACTAGTGAGTGTGCACAAAACAAGACTATTTATAAGAAATGTATGAAAATATTAATGGCTTACCCAAACTATCCTCATATTCAAAACTCCTGGAATTGCTACATTCTAAAATTGGTAAATAAAGCATCTTAAATTGACTTGCTTAAACTTGAGCTTCTAGACATAGTGGACTAATATGTTGCAAGTCATTACACTAGTGGATATGTCTTTTTTTTAAGATTTTTATTTAGAGCAGTTTTATTTGCAACAAAATTGAGAGGAAGTTTAAAGATTTCCCTTATACCTCTGCCCCACACACAGATAGTCTCCCAATTATCCAATTATCAACATCTCCCACTAGACTGCTGCATTTTTACTATGGATGAAATTACATTGACAGATCATAGTGACTAAAGGTCCATAGTTCACATCAGAGTCACTCCTGGTGCTGTACAATCTATACATTTGGATGATTTTAGTATAGAATGTATCCACCATAATAGTATCACAGAGTATATTCACTGCCCTAAAAATCCTCTGTGTTCTGCCTATACATTCCCCTGTTTGTCCCTACCCCATAGAAATCACTGATCTTTGTACAGTCTCAATAGTTTTGCTTTTTCAGAATGTCATATAATTGGGATCATATAGTATTTAACATTCTCAGATTGACTACTTTTATTTCCTATTATACATTTAAGGTTCCTCCATGTCTTTTCATGACTCAATAGTTCATTTCTTTTTAGCCTTGAATTACATTTCATTGTCTAGATACACCAAAGTTAATTTATTTAGTCACCTACTGAAAGACATCTTCATTACTTTCAAGTTTTGGCAATTATGAAAAAAGTTGCTATCAATATCCATATTCAAGTTTTTGTGTAGGCATACATTTTCAACTCCGTTAAGTAAATTCCAAAGATCATATGGTAAGAGTATGTTTAGTTTTGTAAGAAGTCACTAAACTGTCTTCCAAAATGGCTGGACCATTTTGTTTTCACCTGTTGTCTGCATCTTTGTCAAGCTTTTGATGTTTTCAATGTTCTGGAATTTGGCCGTTCTAATACATATTTAGTAGAATCTTGTTGATGTCTTAATATGCATTTTCCTGATGATATACAGTGTGGAACATCTTTTCATATGCTTATTTTCCATCTGTACATCTTCTTTGGTGAGATGTCTGTTAAGGTCTTTTGACTGTTTGTAATGAGGTTATTTGTGCCCTTATTGTTGAGTTCTAGGAATTCTTTATATACATTGAATAATAGTTCTTTATCAGATGGGTCTTCTGAAAATATTCCAATCTATGATTTGTCTTCTAATTCTCTTGACACTGTCTTTCACAGACCAGAAGTTTTAATTTTAATGAAGTCCGAATTATCAAATATTTCTTATGTGGATCATGCCTTTGGTGTTGCATCTCAATGAGTGAGTGAAGTCGCTCAGTCGTGTCTGACTCTTTGCAACCCCATGAACTGTAGCCCACCAGGCTCCTCCATCCATTGAATTTTCCTGGCAAGAATACTGGAGTGGGTTGCCATTTCCTTCTCCAGGAGATCTTCCCGACCCAGTGATCGAACCCAGGTCTCCCGCATTGTAGGCAGACGCTTTACCATCTGAGCCACCAGGGAAGTCCTCATATAGTCATGTATCTCAATAGTCCTCACAACACACAAGATCAAATCTAGATTTTCTAACATTCAACTTCTAGAAGTATTGCAGTTTTGCATTTTACAATTAGTTTTTGGAGGTCAATTTTGTGAAGGGTATAAAGTCTGTGTACAGATTTGTTTTTTTATATACAGTCATCTAGTTGTTCCAGCAGCATTTGTTTAAAAGACTGACACAGACATATAGAATGGGCTTTTGGCCTCTGAGAGAGAGGGAGAGGGTGGGATGATTTGGGAGAATGGCATTGAAGCATGTATACTATTATGTAAGAAAAGAGGTGCCGGTCTATGTTTGATGCAGGATGCAGGATGTTTGGGGCTGGTGCACAGGGATGATCAAGAGAGACAATGTGGGGTGGGAGGTGGGAGGGGGATTCAGGATTGGGAGCTCGTATACACCTGTGGTGGATTCATGTCGATGTATGGCAAAACCAATACAGTATTGTAAAGTAGAATAAAGTAAAAATTAAAAAAAAATTTTTTTTTAAATGTCTGTGTCCTAAGAGATGAGGACTATGGAAGAAAACTGGATGTATGTGAATTCTTAGGGTTCAAAATGTATGGTTAATTCATAATGGTAATGAATAGGGCTACACATAAAATTAATACAAAAATAACTGCTGCTGCTGCTAGGTCAGTTCAGTCGTATCCGACTCTGTGCGACCCCATAGACGGCAGCCCACCAGGCTCCCCCATCCTTGGGATTCTCCAGGCAAGAATACTGGAGTGGGTTGCCATTTCCTTCTCCAATGCATGAAAGTCAAAAGCCATGGACTGCAGCCTACCAGGCTCCTCCATCCATGGAATTTTCCAGGCAAGAGTACTGGAGTGGGGTGCCATTGCCTTCTCCTAGCTCTATGTTATTTATTTAGCCCTCTTAGTGCCTAAATTAAGTCTTAAAACAGAAAGTGTTCAATAAATATTTCTTCAACTGATTTAAACATAACACTTTATATAGTACCTTTATGTAAGTGATTATGGGATTAAGTATATCCAGTAACATTCTAAAAAGTAAGTATAAGTGAGTAATAAAACTGAAGTTGCTACTGCTGCTGCTGCTGCTGCTGCTGCTAAGTCACTTCAGTCGTGTCCAACTCTGTGCGACCCCATAGACGGCAGCCCACCAGGCTCCCCCATCCCTGGGATTCTCCAAGCAAGAACACTGGAGTGGGTTGCCATTTCCTTCTCCAAAACTGAAGTTAAGAGTTATCAAAGATCTTGGAGCTAAACAGAGACTCAAACCTTAATCTGTAGACTCTAAAGACCATCCACTATTGCACTCTTTAATACACAAGGTATTTAAAGAAAAATGTTTAGAACTCCATCACATAAAAGGTCAAGCCCTAAATATCTAGAAAAGGTAACATCCAGAATAATTCCTTTCCTAGATGAGTCAGAAATCACTACTCTGAATATTGTAAAACCATGAATGTTACACATAGGTCAGTTTAAGTACACTAGATATTGAATACTACCTTCTTCCAATTGGCCCTTTAACTTATCTTCTCTATTGACTCATGAGGAAGTAGCTTTGACATATATACAGTTCAGTTCAGTTCAGTCACTCAGTCGTGTCTGACTCTTTGCGACCCCATGAATCGCAGCACGCCAGGCCTCCCTGTTCATTACCATCCCTCGGAGTTCACTCAGACTCACGTCCATCGAGTCTGTGATACCATTCAGCCATCTCATCCTCTGTCGTCCCCTACTCCTCCTGCCCCCAATCCCTCCAAGCATCAAAGTCTTTTCCAATGAGTCAACTCTTCTCATGGGGTGGACAAAGTACTGGAGCTTCAGCTTTAGCATCATTCTTTCCAAAGAAACCCCAGGGCTGATCTCCTTCAGAATGGACTGGTTGGATCTCCTTGCAGTCCAAGGGACTCTCAAGAGTCTTCTCCAACACCACACTTCAAAAGCATCAGTTCTTCGGTGCTCAGCCTTCTTCACAGTCCAATTCTCACATCCATACATGACCACAGGAAAAACCATAGCCTTGACTAGACGGACCTTAGTCGGCAAAGTAACGTCTCTGCTTTTGAATATACTATCTAGGTTGGTCATAATGTGTAAAATAGCTAGCTAGTGGGAAGCTGCTGTATAACAGAGGGAACACAGCTCAGTGCTCCCTGACATCCTGGACAGGTGGAGTTACGGGAGTGAGGCCTAGAAGGAGAGGATATGCGTATACTTATAAGTGATTCACATTGTTGTACAGCAGAAACCAACACATTATTGTAAAGCAATTATCCTCAAATTAAATTAATTTTTAAAAGTACATTTCAAAGGCAGCTAATACCCAATATGTAGATCTATTAGGCTTCCAATATTAATCATGATTTCTTTGTCATAGATTTTTTTTTCCTCCTGGTTTTGAAATCTTGCTTCAACACTCCTCAAGCCCCTACTGGATACTACAGTTTTCTGACCTGACTTTCCCATTATCATTTCTGAATCAGCCCTATTCTCCAATTTCAGTACCTTCCCTTGTCTTGGGTGAGTCTTTTATATTCCAGTTCTCCACAATTTAGCTAAATTTTGTCCTTTAGCCACCTCTATTCCTGCTCTTAACCTGCTTTTAAAGAGAAAGACAATTCTAGTATTACATTGTCCAAGGCTATAGATTCATATAGCTAATGTATTGATATAGTATTTAGCTACATAAGTAATTTTAAAAGCACCTCTCTGGTTCTCAATATTTGCCCAAGAACTATAAGCATTTAAATTCAAGTTAACAAATGAACTTATTAAGTACACTCTACACTTCCATATTCAAGGGTGTATCAAGGATAGACAATGCATATAATGTGATCCATCCAAAACTATATTTTAATTAGAATGAGTGTATATATGTGTGTGTGTGTGTGTGTGTGTCTATATACATATAGTAAGCATAATAAAAATCTCATTTAAAATTATATGTAAAAACTGAAAAAAAAAGATATTCTGGGAAAACCACTCTGAATAATTCTATAAACAAAATTTAGAACTACCCTTAACAATTATTTTTTTTGTCTATATTTAATTCTTTCACTTATCTTACAATATTCTGCAACCTTTCTGTCTGTATGCTATTATATTGGAAGTATTTTCTGAAATAAATACTAGTTAGCTAGACTAACTTTTCAGTCTAGCTCAGTATTATATTTCTGGAATTTAGAATATTGTCTAACAAATGTTGGATGCTCAAAAATTATTTATTGAATACCTGCAATTCAGTCGAGGATTCAATAAATAATTGGCACTTCTAGACTAACAACAGTTATTAGTAAATTATAGCGGAGTCACTGTTGTTAAGATAGTTACTCTCACACTATTCTTGATCAATAAAAATATTTATCAAATCATCCAATGTATACATTCCCATCAATTAGATCTCCTCAAACTTCACTGTCAGACAAATAAAGATCTTCATGAAGAATTCCCTATCTGTGGATCATAATTAATGGTGGCAAACTTTATTGTTCAGTCACTGAAATTCATTGCATTGAATCAGTGCCTTGACAAAGATCCTGGTTAATAAAGAAGAGGTATCAGAGAAAGGATAATCCAGTGGATTGTATTAAAGGAGTCACACAAAGGCTCTAAACTGTTTATATAAGCAACACAGATAATATGTATTTATAAGAATTTCTCTCATTTGATTCTGAGGGATTTGTGAGGTACCTTTTCATTGAGAAGTACAATTTTGTCACTATTTATTATAAAATTGCATTTTGAAAACTTCCATTAAAATAGTTGCATTTTTCTTACTTCATGAACTGTTGGCCTATCAACTGGAAATTATAAATTATCCCATTGCCAGTGACAATTTGTTAGTTTCTCCAATACAAAAGTCATAGTATTTCTTATTTTAATACAGAGTCTTGGAAATAAAAAAACTATATTATCGTTCTTCTTTACATTCACATCTTTGGTGAAGTTTGAGTCATGTAGTAGAATTTATTATAATGGAAATGTTTATAATATGTTTTTAATTGGAAACTGATGTGAGATCCACAAACACAGCTTATTGAAGATTGTTGATTATTGAACTTGAAAACAGAAATAAATATTCAAACATAGTACTTAAAAACAAAGTTTGTGTGCTCAAAAGGTATTATTTCATAAATTTTTTGCGATTGATACTTCACTGTAACAGGCTCATTTAATTTTAATAAGCTAAGTTAATTAACATGTTCAATGCTGTGGAGTTCATACAGGTATACTACTATACAAATAGTATAAAATTTGAACTAGAAAACAATATGGTATGACTTTTTGCTATTGTTTTGTTCATTTTCCTTTGGAAATTATTGGCATATTTGTTTTAAAATCTTATTTTTCTCATTGTGACTTTATTTTGTCTCCTTACAGAAATGTAGATTATGTCTTAAATTTAATTGTATCAGAGCTTCAGAATATGTGTATATGTGTGTTTGTGTATACAGAGAGACAAATAGCAGGCATTCATATTTTCAGTAGTTAATTTTTGTTTCTTTTAAGGTATTTTTCTAGTATTTTTATATAATGTAACACTATGTGAAATACTATGTATTGTTCTACTTTTAACAATTATGAGCATCCTGAGTAGACTTGAAATTCTTCATTCATTTGTTTATTTAATAAATATTAAGGATATGTTGCTATAGAGCACAGTTCCTGTTCAGTTTAGCTTCCAGTGAGGAAAAAGATTTTAATACAAATATTATACCATTTTTCCCCATTATAATTGTGCTAAATACCATAAAGGGAAGCTATAGATTGTATAATAAGGGAACAGAACCTGGTTTATGGGGTGGGGAGCCAGAAAGTCTTTCCTGAGCTCAATGCTAAAGAATTTACAGGCGTGAGATTGACCAAAACTGAGGAAAGGATCTTTCCAGGTAGAAGGACCAGCTGGTATGTGTAGGTTAGAACATGAGGTGACAAAATGCTAAATTAAATATAGGTTGTCTGCTGCTGCTAAGTCGCTTCAGTCATGTCCGACTCTGTGCGACCCTATAGATGGCAGCCCACCAGACTCCGTCGTCCCTGGGACTCTCCAGGCAAGAACACAGTTCCTTCTCCAATGCATGAAAGTGAAAACTGAAGTCGCTCAGTCGTGTCCCACTCTTAGCGACCCCGTGGACTGCAGCCCACCAGGCTCCTCCATCCATGGGATTTTCCAGGCAAGAGTACTGGAATGGGGTGCCATCGTTTCCTACTCTAGAGTATAATAATTAATCGGAGGAGAAATTCAAAGCAAAATGTTAGAGATATGTAATAAATTTATTTATATAGTATTATAATCCTTACACAAGATTTTGCACAATATCTAAAAAGCCTGGAAAGTCACTGAAATATTTTAAGCAAAGGAATGATCACTTAGGTTTGCAGCACCACAACCAACACTAATCTGCCAAGCCTACACAAGGATGCTGCTTCTTTTCTGCCTCCAAAATTACGTAGGTATTTCTTGTGAGAATCACACAGAGAACAGAATTGTTGGAAGCATAGTTCCATTTTAGCTAAACTAACAGTACAAAATCACCACATTACTCATGATTAAGTGTGTGCGTATTTTTTAATTCTCATACTGACAATCTTCTAAGTTAAAAAATATAATACATTTATTTTAGTCTTAAGAACTATGCAACATGCAAAGGTAACTGAATAGCCTGAATAGAAATAGGGAGGCTATAATTTATTATAGTTTATTAACTTCTCTGAAAATATTATATATAGATAGAATAACTTTATTATTATAATTAATATTATTAGAAAGAATAAAATCTGGATGAATCATTAATTGCTGCTACCTTGGATGTGAACCAAGATTATTTTAAATTATAGGATAGAATACTTTCTACATTTTTGTTTAATAAGATAATGATACTCATTGTTTTCAATAAAGACAAAAATAACAAATCATTCACAACAATGCAACATTTCAAAATTTATGTGATGTATTCTATGTTTTAGATTAACATGTTTCAGGTTAACAAATTAAGCTCAGAGCTATTATGTACTTGGCAGAGGTCAACTACTTGATAAACAGTAGTAGTGAAAGTTCATTCTGGTTTATCTTTTTACTCTAATCACAGTGCTATTTTAACTATAATACACACATATGCATGCAACACATACATGTTTAAGGATATGCTTATATGCCTTGTGATTCAAAGTTAAAAATTAAGTCCATACATTTATGCTCTCTTTTCAAAGACACTATAAAAATGCTAGTAAAATGATTCTTTTAAAGATATAAATTTACATCACTGAAAGATCATAAATTTGACAGATTTCAAATATTTTCTGGAAAATCAGTACAGATGGAAGTGCAATAGCTAAGGAAGCAAAGTAGTTTCACAAACTGGAGTAGGAGGGAGAGACTGAGCTCAGGGAGACAGAGCGACTAGGCACATACACACAGAATACTATTAAGTACCACAGAAGTTCCTGTCATCTTCACTTCCAGTCTGGCTCTCCCTTTGCAGCAAATATAATTACTTTTGCTAAATAGTTCTGCCTATTTTTTTTTATTTAAAATGTGTTTATACAGTAAGCACTTATTTTGTATAAACACTTATACTGTATAAATATGTGTTTATACTATATCAGTTCAGTTCAGTTGCTCAGTCGTGTCCGACTCTTTGCGACCCCATGAATCGCAGCACGCCAGGCCTCCCTGTTCATTACCATCTCTTGGAGTTCACTCAGACTCACATCCATCAAGTCCGTGATACCATCCAGCCATCTCATCCTCGGTCGTCCCCTACTCCTCCTGTCCCCAATCTCTCCCAGCATCGAAGTCATTTCCAATGAGTCAACTCTTCTCATGAGATGGACAAAGTACTGGAGCTTCAGCTTTAGCATCATTCTTTCCAAAGAAATCCCACGGTTGATCTCCTTCAGAATGGACTGGTTGGATCTCCTTGCAGTCCAAGGGACTCTCGAGAGTCTTCTCCAACACCACACTTCAAAAGCATCAATTCTTCGGTGCTCAGCCTTCTTCACAGTCCAACTCTCACATCCATACATGACCACAGGAAAAACCATAGCCTTGACTGGACGGACTTTAGTCGGCAAAGTGATGTCTCTGCTTTTGAATATACTATCTAGGTTGGTCATAACTTTTCTTCCAAGGAGTAAGTCTTCTAATTTCATGGCTGCAGTCACCACCTGCAGTAATTTTGGAGCCCCCCAAAATAAAGTCTGACACTGTTTCCACTGTTTCCCCATCTATTTCCCATGAAGTGATCAGACCGGATGCCATGGTCTTCATTTTCTGAATGTTGAG
>SJYV01009304.1:628188-661056 GCA_006410875.1 Neotragus pygmaeus | reverse complement strand
GTGTTGACCATCTGGTGATGTCCATGTGTAGAGTCTTCTCTTGTGTTGTTGGAAGAGGGTGTTTGCTATAACCAGTGCATTTTCATGGCAAAACTCTATTAGTCTTTGTCCTGCTTCATTCTGCATTCCAAGGCCAAATTTGCCTGTTACTCCAGGTGTTTCTTGACTTCCTACTTTAGCATTCCAGTCCCCTATAATGAAAAGGACATCTTTTTTGGGTGTTAGTTCTAAAAGGTCTTGTAGGTCTTCATAAAACCGTTCACTTCAGCTTCTTCAGCATTACTGGTTGGGGGATAGACTTGGATTACCGTGATATTGAATGGTTTGCCTTGGAAACGAACAGAGGTCATTCTGTCATTTTTGATATTGCCTCCAAGTACTGCATTTCAGACTCTTTTGTTGACCATGATGATATTATACTATATAAATATGTGTTTATACAGTAAAACTCTTGTGACTGGCTTCTTTTGCTCAACACTTTGTGGTAGTATTTCATGTTACATTGCTCAGTGATTGTTTGGTTCACTTTCATTGCTAAATAGTGATCCATCATATATGAATATACCACAACTTATTAATTCTACTCACGTTTGACTTGCTTTCATTTTTAGGGTTATTTGGACATCATTTAATTTATGCTGCTATGGACATCATTGCTGCTATGGACATCATTGAATTTGTCTTTCAGTTTACAAATATACACATTTCTGTTGCACTTATACCTGGAAGAAGACCTGCTGCTTTAGAGCCCATGCAAACATTCAATTTCAGTAGATACTTCCAAATTGCTTTCCAAAAAGGTTCTAATCATTTACATTCTCTAGTAATTCCTTTACATTGTTGTCAACACTTGGTGCCAGCCTTTTCATTTCTGCAGGCCTAATGGGCTCCCCAGGTGGCGCTAGTGGTAAAGAACCTGTCCGCCAGTGCAGAAGACTTAAGAGACACAGGATCAATCCCTGGGTTGAGAAGATCCCCTGGAGAAGGAAATGGCAACCCATTCCAGTATTCTTGCCTGGAGAACCCCATGGAGAGAGGAGCCTGGCAGGCTATAGTCCATGGGGTCGTGAACAGTTGGATATGACTAAAGTGACTTAGCATGCAGCATGCATGCAATAGGTATATAGTAGTAATACATTAGGTTTTAATTTGCATCTCCTTAATGGCTAATGAGTGTAGCATTGGTCAGTACTGCTGCTACTAAGTCACTTCAGTTGTGTCTGACTCTGTACGACCCCACAGACGGCAGCCCACCAGGCTCCCCCGTCCCTGGGATTCTCCAGGCAAGAACACTGGAGTGGGTTGCCATTTCCTTCTCCAAAGCATGAAAGTGAAAAGTGAAAGTGAAGTTGCTCAGTCATGTCCGACTCTTAGTGACCCCATGGACTGCCACCTACCAGGCTCCTCTGTCCATGGGGGTACACTTCTTCGTAATTTCAGTGGTGTCGTTTGTAAAGTATCTAGTCAAGATATTTGCCACTTCATCTTTTTCTTAGTGATTCATAAGAGTTTACTGTCATTTATTTATTTATTTATTGGCCATACCACAGGGCATGTGGAATCTTAGATTCCAGACCAGGGATCAAACCTGCATCCCTGCAGTGAAAACATGGGATCTTAACCGATGGACCACCAGGGAAGTCCATTAGTGATTTATAGGAATTTTGTCTATAAATATACAGGGCATGAATTCTCTGTCAAACATAAATGTTGCAAATATCTTCTCCCAGTTTATGCTTGAAGTCTTACTCTTTCAGTGATATCTTTGGAGGAACAAAAAATCTTGATGTTTAACTTAGATCAGTTTACCAATTTTCTCCTATTTGTACTTTTCATGTCTTCCTAAAAAAAGCTTCACATATCCTAGTGTCATTAAGATTTCTTTTTGTTTTCTTGTAGACACATTACATGGAGAAGGCAATGGCACCCCACCCCAGTACTCTTGCCTGGAAAACCCATCGACAGAGGAGCCTGGTAGGGTACAGTCCATGGGGTGGCTAAGAGTCAAACACGACTGAGCAACTTCACTTTCACTTTTCACTTTCATGCACTGGAAGAGGAAATGGCAACCCACTCCAGTGTTCTTGCCTGGAGAATCCCAGGGACAGCAGAGCCTGGTGGGCTGCCATCTATGAGGTTGCACAGAGTCGAACACGACTGAAGTGACTTAGCAGCAGCAGCAGCAGACACATTAACAATTTGTCACATTTTGATCTGCAATACGATATCAGAGTCAAGAATTTTTCACGTGAATATTCAGTATTTTAGCAAGTTATTGATAATGAAAACATAATCCATTTTCAGTCACACTCCAGTGCTACTACTGTCATCAATCAAATGACCATTTTTGTGTGGACCTCTTTTTGGACTCTCATTTCTCTCTATTTTTATGTTGCTATCACACTATATTCATTACTGTGGTTTTATACTAGGTTTATCAACACACCAGATATGTTCTTCAATATTGACTTGGCAATTCTGATTTTACAACTTAAAAAAAAAATTCCAAAACACTTTTTAAAATTAATAGACAGTTTGGAAGACAAAAGCAAGGAAATATACTAGCATGTAGGATTTAAAAATAAAAAACCAAAAAGTAAAAAAAAAAAAAAAAAATAAGAGATATAGGATAACAAAACAGGGGGTACACATTGCCAAAATAGAATTTCCTTGGNATTTAAGAAAGTTAAAAAAGAAGAAAAAGAAAAAATAAAATTTAAAAAAAAAAGGAAGAAAAACAATCATGCAACCACATCGACTAAAAAAAAAATGATTGATCATAAAATTGTTAAAGGTATATCTGGCCCTTTCTCTGGCATTGTGGGCTGTGTGGTGTCACTACCATGGTAGTTCCCTCTGTTTAACTTCCTCTGTTTGCTGGTTTCTTCAGTGTCCGATTTCCGTCTTGACACAGGAAGGGCAGTGGTGGACTCCACGCTGGGCTTGCCTCTGCTCACGGCCCTCACCACTCAGGCTCTATGTTGCTCTCCCGGGAGCTCTATGTTGCTCAACCGTCTAAGACTGGCCCTAGGCTTCATGCACGTCGCCGGTCTAAGCCNGGAAGGGCAGTGGTGGACTCCACGCTGGGCTTGCCTCTGCTCACGGCCCTCACCACTCAGGCTCTATGTTGCTCTCCCGGGAGCTCTATGTTGCTCAACCGTCTAAGACTGGCCCTAGGCTTCATGCACGTCGCCGGTCTAAGCCACTCAGGCTCGGTGCTCACGTAGCCCTCAGAGGAGCAGATTTGGTTGGGCCTGTGTTTTGTGCCCTTCCCAGGTCCGAGTAGCTCAGGAGTTTGGCGAGCACAATCGCTGCGACTTATGGCCTTTCTGTGCTGCTCAGTTTTCTGGATGTACCGCTGGGGTTCCTTCTCAGGCGGATAATGGCTGTCCAGAACCCCTAGAAGTCTTAGCAAAGAAACCTGCTTGCAATTTGTTAGATAATGTTTCTCTTGGGCTGCGATTGCCCCCTTCCAGCCTTTAAGGCTCTGGCTGCCTGTCACCAGAGGGGGATGGTCTGCAACCAGCTATTTCCCATCCGTCCTTTGTTCTGTGCACAGTCCTGGCAGTGTCTTATGTTTGAGTGTTTTGCATGGTAGCTAGCCCAAGTTAGTTCATTCTGGCCACACGCGGGGTGTTCTGGCCTGATTCTCAAAAAAGCATTGCAGCCCACACCTCCAGAGGCCCGATTCTTAGAAAGCACTGCCACCTGTGCCTCCCGCTCCTCCCTGTCCAACCCCCACTTGCTGGTGGGGATGCAGGGGTCCGCCCCCCTCTTCCCCTGGGAGAGTCACTGCTGGGCTTGCAATCTACTGGTTTTAATTATTTATTTATTTTTCCTTCCTGTTATGATGCCCTCTGTGCTTCCAAGGCTCGTCACAGACTCGGCTGTGAAAATGTTTCCTGGTGTTTGGAAACCTCTCTTTTTAAGAGTCACTTCCCAGGACGGGATTCCCTTCCCAGGACGGAGCTCCCTCCCTCCCTCCTCCGTCTCCTTTTTCATCTTTTATATTTTTTCCCACCTGTTTTTGAAGCCAATGATCTGCTTTGCCGGTTGCCTGATGTCCTCTGCCAGCATTCAGAAGTTGTTTTCTGGAATTTACTCAGCGCCGAAATGTTCTTTTGATGAATTCGTTGGGGAGAAAGTAGTCTCCCTGTCCTATTCCTCTGCCATCTTAACACATAATCCAATATTTTATTTTAGTATTATGTTAATAAGAGGATCAGTTAGAAAATACGAGAAAGTGAAGGTCGCTCAGTCATGTCCAACTCTTTGTGACCCCATGGAATATAAATAGTCCATGGAATTCTCCATGACAGAATATTGGAGTGGGTAGCCAGTCCCTTCTCCAGGGGATCTTCCCAACCCAGGAATCAAACCCAGGTCTGCCACATTGCAGACAGATTCTTTACCAGATGAGCCACAAGGGAAGCCTGAAATAATGAGGGTCTGTCCCTAAATGATATCAGTGAGAATTTTAAAGTTAATGGGAAAATTTGATGAAAATTGTACAATATTACTATTAGGACATAATAACTTATTGTGGGAAATGAAGGAAAAGGAATATTTTTAAATGAACTCCCACTGATAATATAAAATTTAGTATATGAGAAATGGAAATCTTAAGTACATTTAAAAAGAAGGATATTTTAAAACCTATCAGGGCAATTAGTTAGCTATTTAGGAAAAAAATCAGCATCAATCTGTATTTTATATCATTCCCCAAAATAAGTTTTAGTTAATTGGAAAAAATATTGAATTTGAAAAAACAAGTATTCAAATAGAAATATTAGCAGGAAATGTACATATTTTCTCCATAATTACATAAATAAGTAGCAAAACAAGAAAGCAAATATTTATGTTATTGTAAAGAAACTCTTCCTGAATACATAATAAATACAAAATTGATAAAAGCAAGTGCCTTATAATACTTAACTTTTATTTATAATCATGACACTTTGAGGCTAGTTTCATATTTTACTCTGTTTGACAACCACACAAAGTATTAATATCTTTAGAGAGTCAAAATTAAGTTGTATTTACTCATCTATTTACCTTTCCCAGGAGTCTTATTCCTTTCCTGAATTTTCTTACTTCTATCTGTGTACCTCTTAGATTTTGCTTTAAAACAAACAACCTCAAATTATATTGGTTGGCTTAAAACAACTACTTTATTGGGCCTAAGTTTCCATGTGTCAGCCTGATTGTGACCTGGCTCAGCTGACAGCTAGGTTCTCTCATGTTTCTGTGGCCAGTTGCAGGCCAACTGATTGCAGGATCTAGAATGGCCTGCTTCACATGTCAGGTAGCTGGTAGGCTCAATGGTCTATAATTTATTTCAGCAGGAACTTTATTCCATGTGGTAGTTCATCCTCCACTAGATTGGCTCATCATTTTTCAAATGCTGGTTTTAGAGTTCCAAAGAGTGCCTAGAGCAATTTACAACTTTTTTAAGCCTCTGTATCATGTTTTCCAATTTCCAATAGCCAAGGCAGTATGTCTGTGTATTAGTTTGCTAGTTCTGCTATAACAAACTACCACAGACTGGCTAGCTTAAACAATATAAATATATTCTCTCACAGTTCTAAGGCTAGAAGTCCAAAATCGACATGTTGATAGGTTTTGCTTTTTTCTGTCAGCTTTGAGTGAAGCATGAATCTTCTTCCTGTGTCTCTTCACATTTTCTTCCCTCTATACATGTCTTTGTGTACAAATTCCCCTTTATTTAAGGAAACTAGTCTAATTATTTAAGGTAACTTGACTACTGACATGAAAATCTTATCTCAAAATAAGGTCACATTCTTAGATACTGGTGGTTAAGACTTCAGTATATGAGATTGGAGGGATTACATAATTCCATCCATAAAACCTGGCAAACAAATTCAACTGGTAGTAAATTGACTCAA
This sequence comes from Neotragus pygmaeus, assembly GCA_006410875.1. Classification (NCBI taxonomy): domain Eukaryota; kingdom Metazoa; phylum Chordata; class Mammalia; order Artiodactyla; family Bovidae; genus Neotragus; species Neotragus pygmaeus. The sequence goes on along the minus strand of SJYV01009304.1, from coordinate 655,150 downwards.
GTCTTAATGGGAGGATCTGCAACAACAAATTGCAGGAAGTGGATGTAGGAAGGGGGTACCAATTTTGGCCAATTTTACAATCTAAAACAATCTCAAACCATCATATCATCTTCCTGGAAAAAACTTTCAGTATTTATTTTAGTGAAAGACTATTATTGCCATTTTCACCTCATTTTTTATTTCATTTCATCCTTGAAATTGATTTTCAGTGAGTATAGAATTCCAATTTGCCAGGGAATTCCCTGGCAGTCCAGTGGTTAGGACTTGACAATTTCTTTCTTTTTTTTTTTAACTTTTTAATTTTTGGGGGGGGGTATAGCCTATTAATGCTGATGACAATTTCAAGTGAAGAGTGAAGAGACTCAAGCACGCTTTAGTCTCCATGTATCCATTCTCCTCCAAACTTTCATTCCATTCAGCCTGCCACATAACCTTGAGCAGAGTTCCATGTGCTATACAGTAGATCCTTGTTGATTATTGATTATTAACTTTAAATATGGCAAATTTACATGTCAAAATTCAGAAAACTAAGATCATGGCATGTGGTCCCATTACTTCATGGGAAATAGATGGGGAAACAATGGAAACAGTGTCAGACTATTTTAGGGGGGCTCCAAAATCACTGCAGATGGTGACTGCAGCCATGAAATTAAAAGATGCTTGCTCCTTGGAAGAAAAGCTATGGCCAACCTCGACAGCATATTAAAAAGCAGAGATATTACTTTGCCAACAAAGGTCCGTCTAGTCAAGGCTATGGTTTTTCCAGTCAGGTATTGATGTGAGAGTTGGACTATAAAGAAAGCTGAGCACTGAAGAATTGATGCTTTTGAATTGTGGTATTGGAGAAGACTCTTGAGAGTCCCTTGGACTCTCCCTGTAAGGAGATCCAACCAGTCCATTCTAAAGGAAATCAGTTCTGAATCTTCTTTGGAAGGACTGATGCTGAAACTCCAATACTTTGGCCATTTGATGAGAAGAACTAACTCATTGGGAAAGACCCTGTTGCTGGGAAAGACTGAAGGGGAAGGAAAAGGGTCAACAGAGTATGAGATGGTTGGATGGCATCACTGACTCAATGAACATGAGTTTGAGTAAACTCCGGGAGTTGGTGATAGACAGGGAGGCATGGCATACTGCAGTCCATGGGGTCCCAAAGAGTCAGACACAACTGAATGACTGAGCTGAACATGTCCGTCCTAAACTCCCTAACTATCCCTTCCATGAATCCCTCCCTCACCTCCTTCCCCACAGCAACCATAAATTCATTCTCTGAGGACTTGGCACTTTCACTGCTGTGGGGCCTGAGTTCAATCCCTGGTCAGGGAAGTAGTACCCTACAAGGCAAGCAGCATGGTCCCCCTCCCCAAGAAAAAATAATTTCAATTTGCAGATTATTTTAGCACCTTAAGATCTCATTGTGTTGTCTAACTTCCAGGGTTTCTGATTAAAAATTGACCATTAACTTTACTATTTTTTCCTTGAAGTTAATATGTTTTTATCTATGATTTATTTTATAATTTGTCCTTTGGTTTTTTTTTTTTTTTTATCAGTTTACTTCTGGATAGTGCATGGGGTATGGGCATATCACCATGACTTCTGGCTAGATCTCTTGTTTTGTGAGGATTGGCATATTTCTAGATTTCTATTCTTGTTAGGGCATTACCAGTGAAGGTATCTCAACTGAAAGTCAGGGTCACTTACCAGGGATCCTAGGAATTGGTAGTACTAAGGTCCAACTTTTGTCTCTCCAAATCTCTTATATTTTTTGCTTAACTTTTTATCCTTCAATTAACTATATTCTGCTCAGATTCTCAGTAACTTGCCTTGGGATTATGCAGTTAAGAATTCACAAATGTTTTAAAGAGAGTTGCATTCTCCATTCATACCACTCTCTCCTTTCCCCACCGTGAGAAAGTAGCATTGACATATATACACATATTATGTGTAAAACAGATAGCTGGTAATAAGTTGCCATGTAACATAGGGAGCCCAGAATGGGGCTCTGTGATGACCTAGAGGGGTAGGATTGAGGGAGGGAGGCTCAATCCTCACACACACACACATATACATAAATATGACTGATATGCATTGTTGTATTGGAAGGAAAATTATGACCAACATAGACAGCATATTAAAAAGCAGAGACATTACTTTGCCAACGAAGATTGGTCTAGTCAAGACTATGGTTTTTCCAGTGGTCATGTATGGATGTGAGAGTTGGACTGTGAAGAAAGCTGAGTGCCAAAGAATTGATTCTTTCGAACTGTGGTGTTGGAGAAGACTCTTGAGAGTCCCTTGGACTGCATGGAGATCCAACCAGTCCATCCTGAAGGAAATCAGTTCTGAATCTTCATTGGAAGGACTGATGCTGAAGCTGAAACTCCAAAACTTTGGCCACCTGATGCGAAGAGCTGACTCATTGGAAAAAACTCTGATGCTGGGAAAGATTGAGGGCAAGAGGAGAAGGGGACGACAGAGGATGAGATGGTTGAATCGACTTGATGGACATGGGTTTGAGTGGACTCTGAGAATTGGTGATGGACAGGGAGGCCTGGTGTGCTGGGGTTCACGGGCTCACAAAGAGTCGGACATGACTGAGCAACTGAACTGAACTGATGGCAGAAACCAACACAACGTTGTAAAGCAATTTTCACCCAATTAAAATTAAATTGAAAAAAACAAATTGCCAGAAAAAAATAACATTTTACTTCCCGCAGGTTTGTTTTTTTTTTTCTCCAAGATTCTGATTCTTCAAGTTATGTTTGCTTTATCAGCCTTGAACTCTCATTTTACCTACATTGCCCTCGGAGACTGCCATAGGCTCTAGGATGCTGTTTTCTGTTTGGCATTTATGTTTAGAGAATAAGCAAAATACCTCAAAAGGAAATAATGATCTTACTTCAGAGTGTTTCCTTCTCTTGCAGAAATTGTGCCCATCAAAATCTGGCTGCCTTGGTTGCTTTCTGATGTCTGCACACTGATTTTTAAAATATTATTTTAATATAGTTTTTACAATTGCTACCATTAGAACAGTGAGTTTGATATATTCTTTTCTGTCATAGTTAGATACAGAAGTTACCATAACATTTAAAAGTGAATCGACATTTGGGCATGCACACACACACATGCCTGCTCACACACACATACACACACATATACATATACCCCTCTATGTGACTTAATTATTATATGATTTCAAGAATAAACTTCTAGGCAAATTAGCTCAAGTTTAGATGGACACATGGGAATCTTAGGGAACCTAATGGCTAAATGTAAAGCTGAGAATGTCAAATTAAAATCAGCTGTTTTTGAGACTGAATGGTCTACTTTTCAAATATTTGCACTCTTTCCTGTGAATTTGCTTCAGTCTTCTATCTTTTTTTTTTTTAATGAGAGCCAACTAACTTAAATTGTTGGCCAAAAGTTGGAGGCAAATTTCAAGTCCAACAGCTTTATAGTTCCAAGGCCTATTCTATCTACTGGATGATTTTATGTTTTTAACTATTTTTAAAAGAGATCATTCTCAACATTGTCAAATATGGGAAAAAATCACACTCACACACTGATTTCATCAGAATCCTTATATTCTTATCTCCTTATTTCTCTGGATAAATTGTATGTGCTCCTAGCTAATTTCCCTCTCTCCATCTACTCTCAATTATTTGAGGACAGTATTTAGAAATTTCCTTTTTTCTCCCCTACAAGATCAGCTTTCTGGCTCCACTGGATCATTACCATTGAAATATAAACTCTGTTACGGTTCCTTCCATCTCAAAGAATAAATAAATATGCACATAAATAGGGGAAATTTTAATTTTTAAAACATTTTTATCTAAATATTGCCTTTATCACATGCTTTTGCAGCAATACTTCTTGAACGCATTGTCTATACATGTATTCTTTCATTTTTTTCTAGAACCCACCTCATTTAGGATTTGCTGTGTCATATCCCCTAAAACTGCTCTTGTCAGTGTCACCAGTGAATATCTCCAGTAACTAATAAATGTAGTGATCATTTAACTTGCTCAGTTGGCAGCATTTGATCATCCTTCTTTGGAATACTTTTCACTTGCTTCTGGGACATTTTATTCACTTGTTTTACTTCTACCATTATCCTCAGAGAAGGCAATGGCACCCCACTCCCGTATTCTTGCCTGGGAAATCCCATGGGCAGAGGAGCCTTGTAGGCTGCAGTCCATGGGGTCACAAAGAGTCAGACACGACCAAACGCCTTCACTTTCACTTTTCACTTTCATGTATTGTAGAAGGAAATGGCAACCCACTCCACTGTTCTTGCCTGGAGAATCCCAAGGACTGGAGAGCCTGGTGGGCTGCCATCTATGGGGTCGCACAAAGTCAGACACAACTGAAGTGACTTAGCAGCAACCATTATCCTAGACTTTCTCTTTTTAGTCTTTTTTGGTTTTGCTGTCTCTTCCTCAACTTTCTAACCTAGAAATACCAGGGTAGACCAGAGCTCAATCACTGGAATACTTTTCCTTTATCTTCATTCTCTCTATATATGTTTCTAAGTATACTAGCTTCCAAACTTATATTCTGAGATTTCCAGCTTATGCATTTGATTATTTCCCAGACTCACATATCAACTGCCAACCAACCTTTCTACTTATGTGTTCAATAAGCATTTCAAATGTTGTTGTTGTCCAGTCACAAGTCGTGTCCAACTCTTTGCAACCTCATGGACTACAGCATGCCATGCTCATCTGTCCTCCACTATCTCTCAGAATTGGTTCAAATTTATGTCCATTGAGTCAATGATGCTATCTAACTGGAAGAGGTCAGTTTTCATTTCAATCTCAAAAAAGTGCAATGCCAAAGAATGTTCAAACTACCACACAATTGCATTCATCTCAAATACTAGCAAAGTAATTCTCAAAATTTTCCAAACCAAGCTTCAACGCTACATGAACTGTGAACTTCAAGATGTTCAAGATTTTTAAAAAACAGAAGAATGAGAGATCAAATTGCCAACATATGCTGGATCATCAAAAAAGCAAGAGAATTCCAACAAACATATATTTTTGCTTTATTGACCATGCCAAACCCTTTGACTGTGTGAATCACAACAAACTGTGGAAAATTCTTAAGTAAGAAAGTAAAGTCACTCAGTAGTGTCTGACTCTTTGCGACTCCATGGACTGTAGCTTACCAGGCTCCTCTTAAGGAGATGGGAATAACAGACCACCTGACCTGTCTTCTGAGAAATCTGCATGCAGGTCAAGAAGCAACAGTTAAAACTGGACATGTAACAACAGACTGGTTCCAAATCAGGAAAGGAATACATCAGGCCTGTATATTGTCACCCTGCATATTTAACTTATATGCAGAGTACATCGTGCAAAATGCTGGGTTGGATGAGGCACAAGCAGGAATCAAGATTGTTGAGAGAAATATCAATAACCTCAGATATGCAGATGACACCACCCTTATGGCAGAAAGCAAAGAACTAAAGAGTCTCTTGATGAATGTGAAAGAGGAGAGTGAAAAAGTTGGCTTAAAACTCAACATTCAGAAGATCCTGGCATCCAGTCCCATCACTTCATGGCAAATAGATGGGGAAACAATGGAAACAGTGACAGACTTTATTTTGGGGGACTCCAAAATCACTACAGATGGTGACTGCAGCCATGAAATTAAAAGACTCTTGCTCCTTGGAAGAAAACCTATGACCATCTTAGACATCATATTAAAAAGCAGAGACATTACTTTGCCAGCAAAGGTCCATCTAGTCAAGGCTATGCTTTTTCCAGTAGTCATGTATGGATGTGAGAGTTGGACTATGAGGAAAGTTGAGCGCTGAAGAATTGATGCTTTTGAAGTGTGGTGTTTGCAAAGACTCTTGAGAGTCCCTTGGACTGCAAAGAGATCCAACCAGTCCATCTTAATGGAAATCAGTTTTGAATATTCATTGGAAGGACTGATGCTGAAGCTGAAACTCCAAAACTTTGGCCACCTGATGTGAAGAACTGACTCACTGGAAAAGACCTTGATACTGGGAAAGACTGAAGATGGGAGAAGGGGATGACAGAGGATGAGATGGTTGGATGGCATCACTGACTCAACGAACATGAGTTCGAGTAATCTCTGGGAGTTAGTGATGGACAGGAAAGCTTGGCATGCTGCAGTCCATGGAGTTGCAAAGAGTTGGACATGACTGAGCGAATGAACTGAACTGAACATCTCTTCCTCTGCCATCCCCTATCAAATATAACAAGTCCCAAATTCTGCTTTTTATTCTCCCCCCAAGCCCCAGTGTGATAGTATTTGGAGATGGGTCCTTAAGTTAAGGTAACTTAAGTTCAGATGAGGTCATGAGGATTCACATGATGGAATTAGTGCCTTCATAGGGAGAGAATGACTTCCTTGGTGACTCAGTGGTTTAAAAAAAAAAAAAAAACCCACTTGCCATTGCAGTAGATATGGGCTTAATCCCTGGGTTGGGAAGATTCCCTGGAGAAGGAATGGCCATCCACTCCAGTATTCTTGCCTGGGAAATCCTACAGACAGAGGAGCCTGGCAGGCTACAGTCCATGGTCACAAAAGAGTCAGACACCACTTAGCTACCAAACCACCATCACCCACATTTCAGTCTATAGCAATTATATAATTTATATATAAATAAATCTTATTTATCACAAGTATTTTGTCTTCTCTTTGCTAAAATGTAAGCGTCATGATGTCCTGGATGTATGTCTGTTTCATTCACTGCTATATTCCATTGCTAAAAAAATTCCCATTAAGTGTAGAACTTAATGAGTTCAAACATATGCAACTGTAAACTGCCACGGTATTTCCAGAGGACAGTTTGGCAACATACATCCAAAGCACAAAACAAACATATTCTTTTTTTGCTAATTTCAATGTTGGGAATTGATAATACAGGAATAAGCATTTGATTATATTCAGCATTTTTATAAGAACAAAAATTGAAAACAACCTAACAGCCACATCTAGTGGACAATGTCAATAAATTATGACAATATATGATAAAATACTACACATCAACTAAAAATACCAAGCTAAATAATAATGTCACAAAAATTTTTGAAATATACTTTTAGGGGGAAAACATATTAAAAGTATAAAAATACCAGCTTACTAATATGTACATAAAATAATAGAGATAAATTATTCAATTATATAAAGAGTAATTTCTCAATTATGCTATTATTCGCAAAATTTTTTTGAAACAAGGGCTTTTTTATACTTTCTAAAATTTGTACAACATGTTGACTCTGCAATAATAAAATATATTAAATAATTTGACATAAGGATCAAAATATAAATCTTTAGAAGAAAATATAAATGATCATTAAACTTTACATTGAAAAAGATATCTATACTAATATGAAAAAGCAAGGGATGTAGTAGGGAGGTAAATTTTTAAAAAATTACCTCTACAAATAAGAAAAATCTAAGAACATTGTGACATAAAATAAACCTTGGACTCAGATAGACTATTATTTGTTCTGAGTTTATTTAAAATAATGAATGCTCACTACTAAGATTTCAAAATATTGCTATATTCAGGAACTGTTATGCAAAACAAGCAAAAACAAAAAGATGCAACAAAATAAGCATTATGTTTTAGGAGTTTATACAAACATTCAAGGTATAGATGTTATAATTTGGATAGTTAGAAACAGACTGTAAGCGTTCTAGGTCATCCTGACACAAATCCTTCCCAGAATCAGTTTATACAGATATTTCATTGTATCTCTCATTTTGTGTGAGGTGAATACCAAATCAGCTGGAAAATTCCATAACAACATACAAAAAGACCTGATTAAATGAAATGGATATCATGTCTTTGGAGGAAAAGACTCAGTACTGTAAAGATGCCAATTCTTTCCAAATTAATATATGAATTCAATAAAAATCCGGCCAAAATCTCTTTTTGATTTGTTTGCTTTTTTGTAGTATGGTTATTTCACAACTTGACATACTGATCCTAAATATCATTTCAGAAAAATGTGTGAAATAGCCAAGAAAATAATGAGAAGGAAAAGAATAATAATGGAGAGGGACTTGCACTATAAATCTTTATTAATAAAAAGTATGGTACTGATGGAGGCATAGGCAAATAGATCAATGGAAAGCACAGAGAATATATGAATATGTGAATTTACTGTGCAATAAAAGTAGCATTTCAAATCAATGAGGAAAGCTTTGATTGATTATTTATGAAATTATTACCTATTTGAAGACAAAGGAACAGTATGTTTTTTGTATTATATTGCACACATTTATGAGGTTATACATGGAAATAAACTATAAAGTACTAAAGATACAGTAGATTTTTTTTTAATTTTAAGATATTCTTATATTTAAACATATAAGCATATTTAAACATTTCATAAAACCCAAGGAAAAGTAAATATATAAAGAGGATTAATCAGTATTTTTTAATGTTTATGTTATGTAAGACTCCATAAACAAACTAAATACACTAAAAATTTGTTACGTGAACTATTTTAACGCAACTTTTATCTGTTAACTAACACAGCAATGCTAACTGCATTTGAACAACAGTTTTGGAGAGCTACTTACTAGAACGTACGAAGCATTTTGAACAATATTTCTATTGAATGAATGCTGGGGTGCCATATTCTCAGGAAAGAACTTACACTTCAGCTCTTCCTAAAGTGTTGCCAGCAGACAGCCCTCTTTGGGATAAAGTGTATTGAAGAAGCTTTCTTCCCTAAGATCTCACCCTCATCTTGGGCACCTCATATCCAATAATTTAGTCAGTGCTTTGTCACAAAGGCATGACAACTCACCCCAACTCAGGACAACTCTGAGGGCCACCTCAGTTTCACAACTGACAAGAAGTTGCCTGAGATCATTTTGAAAACGTGCCACAGCTCAATTTTTCCTTTTAATCTAACTCCATATCCTGCCCCTACAGAGAAATTTACTGGACAGCAATGTGCCTCAAAGTCAGCTTTTTGAGAAACTAACTTACAATATGCTTTGACTTATGAATTCCAAATAGAAAATAAATAAACCAGGTACATATAGAAAATACATGGGTTTCTTCAGGAATTTCATAACAAAAAGTTTGAAAACATCTAAATATTTTACTAAGATGTATACCATATATTATGTATAACAAACACATACATATATGTACATACATACATGTGAATATGTCATTGTACCAGTAACCATTGTATCTATTAAATATAAATTTTTCTTGCAAATACTTTGTAATAACACAGAAAAATTTCCTGTCATAATGTTAACTGGAAAAAGTAATGACATCATTTATATAGAATGATGATTATTATGTAAATACATGTATAGGCATAAAGATAAAATAATCTTTTTTCTATATTTCTAAATTTTCCATATTTTAAGAAATATAATAATTGCAATAAAATTTTCTATTTTTCATAAATCTTTAAGTGTTGACGAAGAAAGATAATTATGATTACCTCTAATTGTTAAAGAAAAGTTTTAAACTTAGTATGAATTTAAAACTCATTAAAACAAAATCATATTCCAGTTTACATAACTAGTATCTGCAGCAAACTTAGGAATCAAACTAAGTCATTGACTTCAAATCCAATATTCATCAACTACAGCATGACTTGATCTTCAGTATCATGCAATAATCATAACATATCCCTATATATGGATATAAACTCAGGGTTTTAATAGTCAACATAAATGTGGCCTGAGTTATATGAAAAATTGTCATTAAGATTTTAAAGTCTCCAAAACTATTACATAAATTTAAAGATATCCCTTAAATGTACTGCACTTTGCCAGCAGGCTATTATTGTCTTAACATGTTTAATCTAGAGTACCTTGTCCAGTGGAAGAGCACACAGCAGTTTCTGGAAGATTCTTTAAAACTGAATTCTATGACTGAGAAACAATATTTTAACTTCAAAGTTTAGAATACTTTTAGTTGCAACAGTTGTAAAGAGATTCCTCATATTCCTTTCTCACTAACATTCATACTTTACATACCCTAGTAAAATTATTAAAATTAGAAATTAACACTGAAACAATACTATTAACTAAATTCCAAGACCTCCAGGGGATACCTGGATCTATGAATATTGCTGAACTATATACATACTATGTTTTTTCCAAGGCATATGTACCTATGGTGATACTTAATTTATAAGTTAGGCACAGTAAGTGATGAACAACAATAAGTAATAAAAAATGGAAGAATTATATTGCAATAAAAGTTACATGAAAATGATATCTCTCTCAAAATATCTTATTACACAAGTTTAATGCCTTTTCCATGTTAACTAAGCACTAATCACTCTCTATGACTATAATTTTTTGCAGTTTGAGGTACAGCAGTAAAACTAGCACAAATTTATTTTTCATTCTTCACTTTTTCACCAATAGAAGATTCATTCTTAACATAGATCTTAGTAACCTCAGCATACAATTTTTTTTTCTTTCCTTATTAAGTCTTTAATGTTCACCTTTTCACTTAAAGGGAGCACCTAACAGCTTCTCTTTGGCATATTCAAACTGCCAGCTTGCTACTTTTGAACTTTGGGAACTGTTATTAAGTAAAATAAGGGTTATCTGAATACAACCATTGTGTTACCATCACCAAGATAGTGATTCAGAAAATCAAGATGGTTGCTAGGTGACTGTGAGCAGATGTGTGAGGCAAAGAAGTGATTCACACCCCAAACAGGATTGCACAAGGTTTCATCAAGCTACTCAGAATGGTGAACAAATTTAAAACTTAAAAATAAAAATATTAAATTTCTCATATAATATTTTGAGACCACTGTTAACAGCTGGCTGAAACCACAAACAGTGAAAACAAGGATAAGGGGGGATTAATGTACACACAGATCAGATTACACTAGTTTCTTCATTGACATATATATATATATATTTTTTTCTGTTTAAGAAGTCAATCCAAGATCCTACATTACATTCCCTTGAAGTGTCTTCTTGCTTTTTCTCAAATATGTGACAACTCCTAAGTCTTTTCTTGATTTTTATGACCTTAGAACTTTCAAACTCAGATCAGTTATATTTATATAGAATGCTCCTCAATTTAGGTTTTTCTGATGTTTTCTCATGATTAGATTGAAGTTATGGATTTGGGAAAAGAACACCACACCCTCAGTGAATTGAAGTTAATACGTACATGAGATATTTTATTATTAGTAATGAAAGTAAGTGAAAGTGAAAGTCACTTAGTTGTGTCTGACTCTTTGCGACCCCAAGGACTATACAGTCCATAGAATTCTCCAGGCCAGAATAATGGAGTGGGTAGCCTTTCCCTTCTCCAGGGGATCTTCCCAGTCCAGGCCTCAAACCCAGGTCTCTCGCACTGCAGGTGGATTGTTTACCAGCTGAGCCACAAGGGAAGTAATATTAACCTTAATTACTTGGTTAAGATCATTTCTGTCAGACATCATCATGGTAAAGTTACAATTTAATTTTTTGTAAATAACATTCATTGGGAAATATATTTTGAGACTACAAGAATATACTCTTTCTGAAATGTCCTGTTTCTCCTTAGTTTCCAGAATGGTCAGTGCTTTTTGTTCATAGTAATTATCACTGTGATGTTCTAACGTTTTCCTATTTCCCTTGTTCCTTCTAAATTCATTAATTGGAAATCTTTCACAAAGAAAAACTGTCCCTTCTCCACCATTTGATCATTTGCTCACATTGGTTTGGACATATGAATATCTAGTTTTCTTTATGTTACAATTCAATATTACCATTGTATTTTTGCTGCTCAAATTGTTTCAGTTTTGGATACTGGGGCTATTTTCAGGTTGACTTCTGTGCCTTTCCAATAAACCCCCTTACCCTCACTGAAACTACTTTCTGGGATTACAAAATGCTCCAGTCTTAACATTGTGTGTGTGTGTATGATATTTCTAGAATCAACACTTCCCTAAGAAACTTCCATAAGTTAGATCTCCTTGAAGTCCAAGGGACTCTCAAGAGTCTTCGAAACCACCACACTTCAAAAGCATCAATACTTTGGCGCTCAGCTTTCTTTATAGTCCAACTCTCACATCCATACATGACTACTGGAAAATTCATAGCTTTGACTAGACGGACCTTTGTTGGCAAAGTAATGTCTCTGCTTTTTAATATGCTGTCTATGTTGGTCATAGCTTTTCTTCCAAGGAGTAAGCATCTTTTAATTTCATGGCTGCAGTCACAATCTGCATTGATTTTTGAGAAGAAAAAAAAAAGTTTTTCATCTAGTTCCAACAATATGGTGATGATTTAACAACTAAAAGTGCTTTGATATCTTCAAAATGTAATAAAAAATTTATATAAAAATATTTGCTTTTCTTTCTTCTTATTAACTGAATTGCCCCAACAGTTTTATCTAGTATAAATGATTTCCTGACCATCTAAACTAGAACAGCAAAACTGAGAATAAAGAACAGAGTCTATCCAAAAAACTACATTAAATATCCGTCTTTAAAGTTAAGTCTCTATTCTTTTTAACAATAAAATTATTTCTGACTCTTGAAGTACATTCACATTTGAAAAATTGGATAGTGATTCAAATATTAATATTATGGGTGTAGCATTCTGAATATGGAATATAAATTGTAAATACAATTACAGTAACAGAAATCTTTGGGTGATTATATATTCCTTCAAATTCTCTGAGTGGAATATCATTAGTAAACCACTAGACTTTTCTTTCCTTTAACACCCTTTATACTTATTATTTGACAGACCTCATTTCTATCAGGGCAGAAATTGCATGTTAATGATATTTATAAGAAGTGGACATTCAAAGTTACAAAAAAGCTGACTAAATAACAAACTTGAAAATTGTTTGGCAGGATAAAAGAGCTTAAGGAGTCATTAGAAGAGAGAGTTAAGGATAAGTAAGGATAAGTAAGAGGATAATGATAATTACAATTTAATCCCGGATAATAATGCAAAGGTTAAAAGTTGAATACAATAACATGCAGTATATTACTTTAATGTTCCATTATTTTGATAGAAAGGATCTGATATAAAGACTGATTTGTTGCAGGTCACCCCATCAGTTCCTCTATCTAAAGATAGCCCTCTCTTTGGGCTGATATGGTTGCAGCTTGCCGGATTCAGATCTGTTATATCAAGAAAACTTGTCATGTACTAGATGTGTTTCATTTTGCTTACTACTGGGATCTAAAAATACTTTGTTCTTACAAAACTTTAACTCAGAAGATTATAACATGTACAAAACAAGGAACTGTTTTATAGAATACATCCCAAAGCTCTAGATAGTCAAACCTGTATGTATCGATTTAACATGTAGAGTTATTGTTATAGACACATGAATACTAAATTGTTTCCATTTGAAGTAATGGACTATACTATGAATTGAAATCCATGACCTTAAATTATGTTGTGATTTTGAAGAATTAAAAAGATGTTTCAAATAACAAATATTCTTTTTATCATTAATTTTTATCTGTAAGTAAACTCTCAAACCTTTTTTTCAAGATTGTATGAAGAATCTGGGTCCAATGCTTCCCCCAGGTTCAGTTTAAACCTTACTTTCTTCAAAAGTCTACAACAGAAAAACTAAGAACTAAGTATTTCTCAAAATTTTAGTTTGGCTTTCCTTTTTATATCATACTTCAATTTTACTTTAAAATAGTATATGAATATTAATAATCTAAGAGCAGCAATATGCTTAAAATACATAATTTTTCTACCTTGAAAATAGATTATTACTTTCAAGTTTTGAAATATTTTCTTCTGATATTTAACAAACATAGTATTACACTGCTGTGTTTTTACTTCGGAGAAAGCAATGGCAACCCACTCAAGTACTCTTGCCTGGAAAATCCCATGGGCGGAGTAGCCTGGTGGGCTGCAGTCTATGGGGTCGCGAAGAGTCGGACATGACTGAACGACTTCAATTTCACTTTTCACTTTCATGCATTGCAGAAGGAAATGGCAACCCACTCCAATGTTCTTGCCTGGAGAATTCCAGGGACCGGTGAACCTGGTGGGCTGCCGTCTATGGGGTTGCACAGAGTCCGACACGACTGAAGCTGTTTTTACTTATTTACCTTAAATACTATCTATTGACTTTGTGTTTTAACAGTTGAGAATATAAATCTCTTAGATCTCTACCTCAGACTTCTCCTACTCCTCACCTTACACTAAAAATTTAATCAAATTTTTAGTTAAATTACTGGTTAATGTTTAAGTGCTTAATTGCCATAAAATATTGCTTATTTCTGCTATGCCCAATAGACCAAAATTGGTTGGTTTTTTTTGTTTTCCTCATTGTTATGAGTTCAATCTACCAACCTAAACTAAATCAATTTATTTTTATTATTTTGACTTTCTTTTTTTTTTTCCTTGCTGCAATCTTTTCCCACTTTATTAGAAAGTTATCAGTGAAAAAGTCACAGTTCAGAACAATCTCTCCATTCTCTAAAACTTATAATGCACATACTTTGACTATATAAGCCAATGAAAATCCTCCTGTTTTTACACTAGATATATGTACAATATGAAACATGCAATCACTTCATGTCAGCTTCAAGAGTGGTTTCTGTTCAAATTTGCCATATTTCAACTAGATGATAAAACTTGTCAATCAATATTATGAAGTGTATTTTAATTATACCATAGTGTTGATTTTGATCCTGAGATATGTGATCCAGATTTAAAATCTAAGTGGATCTGTAATAATTCTGAATTTGTGCATGTGTACATATTTATTTAGCATAAAACTTATATTGTTTAATTGTAAAAATGTAAATGAAGGTGAAAACACTAATTTCTGTATATGTTGACTTAAATGTATATATGACTCACTCTCTAGTATACTCATAAGTTGAATATATAGAACTCCTACAACACACAAAACACTATTTTATTTAATCTTCTCAGCAGCCCTGTAAGTATGGCCATATAATTTAATGTCTAAGCCAGGACATTTCTGAGAGTGAAAAAGGGCATTATTGATAATTACTGTGGGACAAGAGGCAAAAATGAGGATGAATAATCACCCCACATATAAAGTGAAAGTTCTCCTCACTAACTCATCCCAGAATGACTTCTTCTTTCTTGGAATTGTTACCCTACATGCAAACCAGGAAGTCAACATTTAGAGAGACAAAGATACTTATCTAAATCAAACATCTATTAAGCATATTGGTTGGTATTCAGTCTTAGGACATATGATGAGGGACATGACCAGAATAGCAAGTAAAGAAAATATACCCACAACAGAATAAAAAATTATAGCATGTTATCATTGGTTTAATGTATATATGAATGTTTAATTTTGAAAGATGTATATCTAAAATGATATATAAGCAAACTGCTAACAATGTTTAATCAGGAGAATGAGTGATTGAAAATGGAGAGACTTTAACTTTATTATGTATATGTTTCTGTATAGTCCATTCCTTCCTGGAATGCAAAGTCAAATGGGCCTTAGGAAGCATTACTACAAACAAAGCTAGTGAGGTGATGGAATTCCAGTTGAGCTATTTCAAATCCTAAAATATGATGCTGTGAAAGTGATGCACTCAATATGGCAGCAAAGGTGGAAAACTCAGCAGTGGCCACAGAACTGGAAAAGGTCAGTTTTCATTCCAATCTGAGTTGAATGAGTTTGAATAGGCTCCAGGAGTTGGTGGTGGACAGGGAAGTCTGATGTGCTGCAGTCCAAAGAGACACAAAGAGTCTGACACAACTGAACTGAAATGAAATGGTAATAGTCCATTACCATGCAACCCCATCACCATAATATCCCCACTCAGCCAATGGGCATGCACTATTTTGCTTAAATAAAACATTTCACCAGTGTTTAAATTTTAACTTTCTCTAAAGACTGATAAAGGTTAATTTGCCTGAAAGTATTAAAGATATAAAAATAAGTTTGAACACATAATTACATTCTACTTTGAAAGTATTTTGAAGGATTATGCTGATTTCAGGTTTATCATACCTGAGCCAATATTTTTAACTTTAAATAAAAACATTTAAAATGTTTTAACTGTATAATTAAATCAGTAAAAGTATATTCATATATTGGTGAGGTTAAAAAATTAGGTTGTATTAAATACTTTAAAATGCAATTAATTAAATAATAGACTTTGCTTTTCAAATCTAATTGAGATTTTATCTTATTTTTTCCCTCACTTTAGCAGGTTTTTGCTCTAGACAAATGATTAGTTTAATAAATTATTAAGCGTATATATTTGTATGGAAACACAGAAAAAGGTTTACAATGATAAGATGATCCATTTTACTGTAACTGAAGGAAATTAAAACCCCTTTAAAGTCAAGATTAGTTTTCATGTATTCCATACCTCAGAGACTCATCTGTAACAGACTCCTTGCTGAAAGTACATTGAAAAATTTACAACATTGGAGGACAAGATTTGTGCTTAAACAAACATCACATAAAATTTCATATATAAAATATCCTTTTCATAAAATACAAATCGAAGATAACCTAAGAAATCACATAATTTTAGTTTACTTTTCTCCAAAGAGATAAGAGAGAAACAAGATGAAAGGGATAGTTCTTTGAATCACTGGTACCTCAGCTAAACTATAGAGTTATAGTTGTTTGCACACTTTCTCTGTAGAACAAGAACATTTAATCTTTTCTTACTACCCAGTAGCTACACAGCAACTACTTGGTAACAGGAAGCTATTACACTGCAAGTGAAGAATTAATAGATTGTATATGCGTTTGTGCTTGAGTTTAGGATGTGAGAATAGTTTTCTAAAGATCTTGAGCCTTACAATGTGCGTTCTACTCCAACCAAGATTGATGGAACCAGCAAATGCACTCTCAAAGAAGGATTAGTCGGATTTTCTAACCATGAATTAATCTAAGAAAAACTGTAATTTCAAAGGACTAAATTAAAAATTACTTCTTTTCCTTAGCCACAGAAAGTCATAAATATGAAGCTTGATTTTGTAATATAAAACAATTGAAACACAACTTTAATAGCAAACATGAATATATGCCTTTGCTCTATATTGTATCTACCATGGGGGGTAGCTGCAATGAGATAAACATATATCCCCCTTGCACATATGAAGGTAAACAAGATTAATGTATGAAAAAAGACTCAGTACAGTGAAATAAAACTTTCACATGACATTAACAGTAATCTGCACTGGTCTCTTAATCAATAATAGAGACTGTATAAAGACAGAGCCACAAATTACTTTGTAATTAATTGCCCTTGACTTTCTACTTTAAACTTAAAATATGTGCTCTTTGAATCAAGTGACTCTCCCTTGCTCCTTCACTATGTAATCTACCACCAAGCACAGTGTCAACTACATACTGATGTTTAATAATTATTGATTATGGATAATGGTGCAAAAGAAAGAATGACTAAGGAACTCCAGTGGTAAGATGAGACAGAAGGAAAAATATAAGGATTTTGATAAGAATGAAAAGAGAAAAAAGAGAGAGAGCTGTTTTGTGTATGATTTACTGCACCTGGTTACATGGAAGTTGAAAGTTGCTCCAATATCCAGCACTTAATCTTTTTTAAAGGAGCCTACTCTGCTTTGGAAACAAGTGAACATGACAAACAGTGGGAAGGATACTGGTATCAGAGGACTCACTTTCCTTCCTTCTATAATTGTGATATTATCTGCTGTGTTTCCAGAAATGAGAGCAAGGGAGAGAGAAGAGAAGATAGATGCCTCCTTGGTGTCCCCCTGCTGCAGCTAAAGGATTGTGCACTTCAGGAAAAAAAAAAAAAAAGAATAATCTTATTTCAAAAAAATCATCACCCAAACTTGATTCTAAGCTAAATATCTTTTAAAGTGATAGTTTTAGGTTTATTTTCATTCCTTTTGATAACACTATCCTCTGCCCCAATTTCTGATGCTGCTGCTGCTAAGTCGCTTTAGTCGTGTCCGACTCTGTGCGACCCCATAGATGGCAGCCCACCAGGCTCCCCCATCCCTGGGATTCTCCAGGCAAGAACACTGGAGTGGGTTGCCATTTCCTTCTCCAATGCATGAAAGTGAAAGTGAAGTCGCTTTGTCATCTCCGACTCTTAGTGACCTCATGGACTGTAGCCCACCAGGCTCCTCCATCCATGGGATTTTCCAGGCAAGAGTACTGGAGTGGGGTGCCATTGCCCCAGTTTCTAGTTGAAACTAAAGATTATACTTGAAAAAAAAAAAAAAAACACTATTGATATCTCCTGTCAAAATTAAAGTGAACTGGTCTCACAGGAACACCTGAAGGAGTAAGAGGTTTTTGTTTCTTTTGAACACACATGTTTAGAGGAACTTAAAAAGTTTTAAATGAAAATTAAATTTTAAATTTTATAAAATTCTTGTCTATATCTCAAATTATCTGAAGAATCTTCTACCTCTACTCAAAAGTACAATAATCCTTAGTAAATTAACATAGAATGAAATTCAAGATGGCTTAAAAAAAAGACTTTTTATATAACTTGGTGAAAAAATGATAACAGATGGATTCATGATTTGTTAACTGAGAGCACTTAAGCTCACATGACTGTGATAGCACATTGTAATGGTGAGTAGTTGGACAAATTAAGACATGATACAAGTAAAGCAAATTTTTCTGTGATCATCTTTTGCTGCCAACAACTGCGTGTGTGGGGGAGTGTGTTTTTAATAAGAGTTCAAAGTTTCAAGTTTGGGGACTACAACCAAATACTTACAGTACAATTTATTTTACTGAAATAACAAGGAGGAAGCACTGTGATTAAATTATGCTTAACTCAGGCCTTCATAAATTAACCAACATTATTTTAACTTAAATTTTATATGGAGTTATAGGCAGTAGTAATCTCTTCTAGTTAAAGTATTTCATATTAAAGTGAAAAACAAGTTATTTATACCTACCATCCCCACTCCTCAGTGAGCAAACCTTATTTTTTCCTAATTCCTAGTTAGCATGGACAACAAAGATTTTCCTCACTGTCACTATTAATTAAATTTTTTCTCTAGCTAGATTCATCATTTTTCTTAGACTACTAACCCTGTGCTGAGGGCAAATGTTCTCTAAGTTTATCCCTGATCTCTGACCTCTAAAATTAGAACAAAAAAATTTAAAAAAAAGTCTCATCTTAGTGCTAGTAATATGATTTTTGCTGTTTAGTCACTAAGTCTTGTACAACTCTTTGGCAACCAATCAGTACAGTTGTTCAGTTGTACCTGAACCCATGGACTGCAGCACGCCAGGCTTCTCTGTCCATCACCAACTCCTGGTGCTTGCACAAACTCATGTCCATTGAGTCAATGATGCCATCCAACCATCTCATTCTCTGTCATCCCTTTCTTCTCCTGCCTTCAATCTTTTCCAGCATCAGGGTCTTTTCAAATGGGTCAGTTCTTCGCATCAAGTGGCCAAAGTATTAGAGTTTCAGCTTCAGCATCAGTGAAGTTTCCAATGAATATTCCAATGAATATTCAGGACTGATATTCTTTAGCATTGACTGGTTTGATCTCCATGCAGTCCAACAAACTCTCAAGAGTCTTTTGCAACACCACAGTTCAAAAGTACCAATTCTTGAGTGCGCAGCCTTCTTCATGGTCCAACTCTGACATCCATATATAACAACTGGAAAAACCATACCTTTGACTACACAGACATTTGCAGGCAAATTAATGTCTCTATTTTTAATATGCTGTGTAGGTTGGTGATAGTTTATCTTCCAAGGAGCAAATGTCTTTGAATTTCTTGGCTGCGGTCACCATCCATAGTAATTTTGAAACCCAAGAAAGTAAAATCTGTCACTGTTCCCATTGTTTCCCCATCTATTTGCCATGAAGTGATAGGACCAGATGCCATTATCTTAGTTTTCTGAATCTCGAGTTTTAAGCCAGTTTTTGACTCTCTTTCATTTTCATCAAGAGGCTCTTCAGTTACTCCTTGCTTTCAGCATAAGGATGGTGTCATCTGCATATCTGAGGTTATTGATATTTCTCCCAGCAGTCTTGATTCCAGCTTGTGCTTCATCCAGCCCGGCATTGTGCATAATGTACTCTGCATATAAGTTAAATAAGCAGTGTGACAATATACGGCCTTGATGTACTCCTTTTCCTATTTGCAACCAGTCTGTTGTTCCATGACCAGTTCTAACTGTTGCTTCCTGACCTGTATACAGGTTTGTCAAGAGGCAGGTCAGGTGGTCTGGTTTTCCCATCTCTTTCAGAATTTTCCACAGTTTATTGTGATCCACACAGTCAAAGGCTTTGGCATAGTCAATAAAGCAAAGGTAGATGGTTTTTTGGAACTCGCTTACTTTTTCGATGATCCAGTAGATGTTGGAAATCTGATCTCTGGTCCATCTGCTTTTTCTAAATACAGCTTGAACATCTGTAAGTTCTCAGTTCATCTACTGTTGAAGTTTTGCTTGCAGAATTTTAGGCATTACTTTGCTAACATGTGAGATGAGTGCCATAGTGTGATAGTTTGAACATTCTTTGGCATTGCCTTTCTTTGGAATTGGAATTAAAACTGATCTTTCCAGTCCTGTGTCCATTGCTGAGTTTTCCAAATTTGCTGGCATATTGAGTGCAGCACTTTCACAGCATCATCTTTTAGGATTTGAAATAGCTCAGCTGGAATTTCATCACCTCCACTAGTTTTGTTCATAGTGATGATTCCTAAGGCCTACTTGACTTCACATTCCATGATGACTGGCTCTAGGTTAGTGATCACACCATTGAGGTTATCTGGGTCATGAAGATCTTTTTTGTATAGTTCCTCTGTATATTCTTGCCACTTTTCTTAATATTTTCCACTTCTGTTAGGTCCATACGATTTCCATCATTTATTGTGCTCATCTTTGCATGAAATGTTCCCTTGGTATCTCTGATTTTCTTGAAGAGATCTCTAGTCTTTCCCATTTCATTTTGTCCCTCTATTTCTTTGCATTGATCACTGAGGAAGGCTTTCTTACCTCTCCTTGCTATTCTTTGGAACTCTGCATTCAGATGGATATATCTTTCATTTTCACCTTTGCCTTTATCTTCTCTTCTTTTCTCAGATATTTGTAAGGCCACCTCAGACAACCATTTTGCCTTTTGGCATTTCTTTTTCTTAGGGATAGTCTTGATCACTGCCTACTGTACGATGTCACGAATCTGTCCATAGTTCTTCAGGCACTCTATCAGATCTAATCCCTTGAATCTATCTATTTCTCAGTACCACTGTATGTCATAAGGGATTTGATTTAGGTCATACCTGAATGGTCTAATGGTTTTCCCTACTTTCTTAAGCTTAAGTCTGAATTTTGCAATAAGAAGTTGATGATCTGAGCCACAGTCAGCTCCCAGTTGTGTGTTTGCTGAATGTAGAGAGCTTCACCACCTTTGGCTGCAAAGAACATAATCAATCTGTTTTTGGCATTGAACATCTGGGGATGTCCATGTGTAGAGTCTTTTCTTGTGCTCTTGGAAGAGGGTGTTTGCTATTTCCAGTATGTTCTCTTGGCAAAACTCTGTTAGCCTTTCCCTTGCTTCATTTTGTACTCCAAGACCAACTTTTTCTGTTACTCTAGGTATCTCTTGACTGCCTACTTTTGTATTCACATCCACTATGATGAAGACATCGTTTTTGGTGTTAGTTCTAGAAGGTCTTGTGGGTCATCATAGAATCATTCAACTTCAAATTCTTAAACATTAGTGGTTGGGGCATGGGCTTTAATTACTGTGATATTGAATCGTTCACCTTGGAAATGAACAGAGATCATTCTGTCGCTTTTTGAGATTACACCCAAAAACCGCATTTTGAACTATTTTGTTGACTATGAGGGCTATTACACCTGAAAGAAATTCTTGCCTACAATAGTAGGTAGAGTGGTCATCTGAGTTAAATTCACCCATTCTAGCCCATTTTAGTTCACCGATCCCTAAAATGTCAATGTTCACTCTTGCCATCTCCTGTTTGACCACTTCCAATTTGCCTTGATTCATGGGTCTTATGCAATATTGTTCTTTACAGTGTTGGGATTTACTTCTATCTTCAGTCACATCCACAACGGATGTTGCTTTCACTTTGGCTCCATCTCTTCATTCTTTCTGGAGTTATTTCTCCACTCTTCTCTAGTAGTATATTGGGCACCTACCAACCTGGGGATTTCATCTTTCAGTGTCATATTTTTTTGCCTTTTCATGTTGTTCATGGGGTTCTCAAGGCAAGAATATTGAAGTGGTTTTCCATTCCCTCCTCTAGTGAACCACGTTTTGTCAGAACTCTCCAACATGACCCTTCCTTGGGGACTGATATTAGCCCCATAACCTCTTTATCCTGGGGAGTGTGTCTACAACAGAACCACAGATAACAGCCAGGAGGATGTGTGGTTACTCAATGAAAACATGGCCTTGTCTATCAGTCCAGCTCACCTGGCATGGGCTGTCATTCAACTGCTTGACTACCTAACTAGTGTCTCCACTGGCTTCCCATTGCGTTTTGATAGGATTTCTGTTAATAGCACCAAAAAAACTATGCCATATGCCTTTGAACTGATTGCCTCAATTCTTGTTCCGTCTTTTCCTCTGATTCATTTTTAGCAATAGCCAGACTCCTTAAAAACAATAAAAAAATGTTGTATAGTCCCTTAAATATTTATTTCAAAAAATTCATTGAATACTTGGCATTGTTTACTTCTGTAGAAGGTGAAGGAAACAACAACTTCATGACTCCGAGAAGCAATGCCTCTGAATGTGACTTAAGCAGCCCATATGTTTTATCTTTTGTATATCCTCTTTGGGATACAGAAAAGTAAGTAGGCTCTTTGAAAAGATTTTTTAAAAAATCAGAGAAACAATACTGAATTAGAAGTAAAAGTACAGACATTCAGTTCATTTCAGTTACTCAGTTATGTCCAACTCTTTGCAACCTCATGGACTGCAGCACGCCAGGCCTCCCTGTCCATCACCAACTCCTGAAGTTTACTCAGATTCATGTCCATCGAGTTGGTGATGAAATCCAAACATCTCATCCTCTGTTGGCCCCTTCTCCTTCATTCTTTCCTAGCATCAGGGTCCTTTCCAATAAGACAGCTCCTCACATCAGGTGGCCAAAGCATTCGAGTTTCAGCTTCAACATCAGTCCTTCCAATGAACATTCAGGATTGATTTCCTTTAGGATGGGCTGGTTGGATCTCCTTGCANCAGAGGAGACTGAAAAAGCTGGCTTAAAATTCATCTTTCAAAAAACAAAGATCATGGCATCTGGTCCCATCACTTCATGGCAAATAGATGGGAAAATAATGGAAACAGTGACAAACTTTATTTTCTTGGGCTCTAAAATCACTGCAGATGGTGACTGCAGCCATGAAATAAAAAGATGCTTGCTCCTTGGAAGAAAAGCTAAGACAAACCTAGACAGTGTATTAAACAACAGAGATATCACTGCTGACAAAGGTCCATGTAGTCAAAGGTATGGTTTTTCCAGTAGTCCTGTACGGATGTGCGAGTTGAACTATAAAGAAGGCTGAGTGCTGAAGAATTGATGCTTTTGAATGATGCTGGAGAAGACTCTTTGAGAGTCCCTTGGACTACAAGGAGATCAAACCAGTCAATCCTGAAGGAAAATCAACCNGTCCTGTACGGATGTGCGAGTTGAACTATAAAGAAGGCTGAGTGCTGAAGAATTGATGCTTTTGAATGATGCTGGAGAAGACTCTTTGAGAGTCCCTTGGACTACAAGGAGATCAAACCAGTCAATCCTGAAGGAAAATCAACCCTGAATATTCATTGGAGGGACTGATGCTGAAGCTCCAATACTTTGGCCACCTGATGCAAAGAGCTGACTCATTGGAAAAGCCCCTGATGCTGGAAAAGATTGAGGGCAGGAGGAGAAGTGGGTGACAGGGGATGAGATGGTTGGATGGCATCATCAGTTCAACAGACATGAGTTTGAGCAAACTCTGGGGGATGGTGAAGGACAGGGATGCCTGGTGTACTGCGGTCCATGGGGTCACAAAGAGTAGGACATGACTGAGCAGACTGAACAACAACATGAGGCTCCCACTTATGGATCTTTTTCTGCTTTCCAATTTGCTTCACATGATGAGTGACCTTAGAATTAATGATGTTAGTTCTTCAGCATCTTCTTGTGTAGTTCTAAGTGGATCAGCTTCGATGATCCTCTCAATAGGTTGTTGTCAACTTCCGATGGCTGGCCACTGTGCTCCTCATCTTCAAGACTCTTGTTTCCTTTGCAAAACTTCTTGAATCACCACTTCACTTTATGTTCGTTAGCAGTTCCTGTGCCAAATGTGTTGTTGCTGATATGAGCTGTGTCCACTACTTTATGACCCATTTTGAACTCAAAAAATCACTCAAATTTGCTTTTTATTTAAGGTCATTTCTGTAGCCTAAAATAAGTACAAAATAAACAGCAAGTAATGTCATTAGCAAAAAAAAAGTAAATGAGAAATGCCTATTAAAATGATGTACAACATAACCACACTTATTTAAGAAAATATTCCAATATCAAAATCAAATTTCAATAATGCAAAACTGCAATAGCTTGCACCAACCTAATATCTATATAGGACTGAAGTTGCTGGGTCATATGAAAATTCTATGTTTAACTTTTTGAGGAATTATTAAACTGTTTTCCACAGTGGTTGTACAATTTTACATTCTTTTTTGGTGGAGGAGAGGCCCACATGGTGTGCTGGATCTTAGTTTTCTGACCTGTGTTCTCTACATTGAAAGGAACGAGTCCTAGCCACTGGACTGCCAGGGAACTCCTCCCCAATTTTACATTCTCACCAGCAATGTATGAGGGCTCCAATAGCTGATACCTTCACCAACACATATTTATTTTCCATATTTAAAAAGTTAGAACCATCTCAGTAAATGTGATCTCCAATGAGATGGTTTTATTTGCATTTCCCTAATGACTGATGGTACTAAGCATCTTTTCATATGCTTATTGTACATGTGTATATGTTCTTTGAAGAAATGTCTCCTAATGTCCTTTCCCCATTAAATTTCTTTTTGTCTTATTGTTGAGTTTCAAGGGTTCTTCTTATATTCTGGGCATTAAACCCTTATCATCTATGATATGCAAATATATTCTCCCAATCTGTGGATTTTTTTTTTTACTCTCTTCATAAGTGTCCTTTGCACACGTTTTCATTTTAATTAAGTCTATTTTTTCTTTTGTTCTCTGTTCTTTTGGTGTCATATTTGAGAAACAACTTTAAAATCCAAGGTCATATAATCTTGCTTATGTTTTCTTCTAAGAGTTCTGTGGTTTTAGCTCTTAAATTTAGATCTTTGATTCATGTGTGTTAATTTTTATATATGATATAAGGTAAAGGTCCAGCTTTATTCTTTTGCATGTGGTTATCTAGCTTTCCCAGTAATATTTGTTGAAAAGACAGTTCTTTCATTATTACACGGTCTCAGCATTCTTGTTGAAAATAAGTTGACCGTAGATGTGAGGATTTAGTTCAAATCTTTCAATTTCGTTGATCTGTATGTCTTTCCTTATGCTAGTACAACATTGTTNTGTTTGCTAGAATTTTGTTAAGGATTTTTGCATCTATGTTCATCAGTGATATTGGCCTGTAGTTTTCTTTGCTGTGTGGCATCTTTGTCTGATTTTTGTATTAGGGTGATGGTGGCCTCATAGAATGAGTTTGGAAGTTTACCTTCCTCTGTAATTTTCTGGAAATATTTGAGGAGGATAGGAGTTAGCTCTTCTCTAAATTTTTGGTAGAATTCAGCTGTGAAGCCTTCTGCTCCTGGGCTTTTGTTTGCTGGAAGATTTCTGATGATAGTTTCAGTTGCCGAGTTTGTGATGTGTCTTTCAAGATTTTCAATTTCTTCCTGGTTCAGTTTTGGAAAGCTATACTTTTCTAAGAATTTGTTAATTTCTTCCAAGCTGTCCTTTTTATTGGCATATAGTTGCTGATAGTAGTCTCTTTTCATCCTTTGTATTTCTGTGTTGTCCGTTGATTTTTCTCCAATTTCATTTCTAATTTTGTTGACTTGAATTATTCTCCCTTTGTTTCTTGATGAGTCTGGCTAATGATCTGTCAGTTTTATTTATCTTCTCAAAGAACCAGCTTTTAGCTCTGTTGATGTTTGCTATGGTCTCTTCTGTTCCTTTTGCATCTATTTCTGCCCTAATTTTTAAGATTTTGTACCTTCTTCGTCTAACCCTGGGGTTCTTCATTTCTTCCTTTTCTAGTTGCTTTTGGTGTAGAGTTAGGTTATTTATTTGACTTTTTTCTTGTTTCTTGAGGTAAGCTTGTATTGCTATGAACCTTCCCCTTAGCACTGCTTTTACTGTGTCCCATAGGTTTTAGGCTGTTGTGTTTTTATTTTCATTACCTTCTACACATATTTTGATTTCTTTTTAAATTTCTTCTGTGATTTGTTGGTTATTCAGAAGTGTGTTGTTCAGCCATCATATGTTGGAATTTTTAATATTTTTTCTCCTGTAATTGACATTGAATCTTACTGCATTGTGGTCAGAAAAGATGCTTGGAATGATTTCAATCTTTTTTGAATTTACCAAGAGTAGATTTATGACCTGGGATGTGATCTCTCCTGGAGAAGTTTCCATGTCCACTTGAGAAAAAGGTGAAAGAAATTGTTTTGGGGGTGAAATGTCCTATAGATATCAGTTAAGTCTAACTGGTTCATTATATCATTTAAAGTTTGTGGGGTTTTTTGGTTATTTTTCTGTTTTGTTGAACTACCCATAGGTGTGAGTGGGGATTAAAGTCTCCCACTGTTATTGTGTTATTGTTAATTTTCCCTTTCATACTTGTTAGCATTTGCCTTACATACGGTGGTGCTCCTATGGTGGGTGTATATATATTTATAATCGTTATATCTTCTTCTAAGATTGATCCTTTGATCATCGTGTAGTGACATTCTTTGTCTCTTTTCACAGCCTTGATTTTTAAGGTCTATTTTATCTGATGTGAGTATTGATACTCCTGCTTTTTTTTTT
>SJYV01009304.1:571180-623348 GCA_006410875.1 Neotragus pygmaeus | reverse complement strand
GCGCGTGCCCACGTGTTTGGTCCTGTTAATTTGATTAATTCGTGCTTTAGGGTGTCTCACCTTGGGTTTATCCTGTTTGGGACTCTCTGCGTTTCTTGGACTTCAGTGACTATTTCCCTCTCCATTTTAGGGACGTTTTCAACTATTATCTCCTCAAGAATTTTCTCATGGCTTTTCTTCTGTCTTCTTCTTCTGGGACTCCTTTCATTTGAATGCTGGGGCATTTAATGTCGTCCCAGAGTTCTCTGAGGTTGTCCTCATTTTTTAAAATTATTTTTCTTTTCCCCTCTCTACTTCATTTATTTCTGTCATTCTGTCTTTGACCTCACTTTTCCTATCTTTTGCCTCCTTTACTATACTGTTGGTTCCCTCCAGAGTGTGTTTGATCTCATTGATTACATTATTCATTATTGATTGACTCCTTTTTATAATACCGAGGTCCCTGTTAAATATTTTTTGCTTCTTCTCAATCCTTGTCACCAGGCTATTTATCTGTAACTCCATTTATTTTCAAGATTTTTTTTTTATTATTTTTGAGTTATTTTTCAGGTGGATTCCTGATCTCCTCTTTGGTTTGGTTTGATGGGCATTAATCATGTTCCTTTACCTGCTGATTTACATGTTTTAAACCCAGCTTTGACTAATGTCAGTGAATCACATACTTAATAATTGATTAAAGGGACAATTTTTGATACACCCCACTTATCACATTAAAAATAAAATGGAAACGACCTGAAGCAATTGTACCCTTTAAATAGTATCTCAATAAAGGTGTTTTTTTGTTTTTGTTTTTGTTTTTAAATGCCAACCACCCTGGCTTCCCTGTCCTTTCAGATCATAATTCAACCCCCATACCCCTGACTGTTCTTCATTCTCTGATCTCATCAGCCCCATCTCCAATGCTAAATCCCTCATTCTGGCCTCAGTAGCCTTTCTCCTCTTCTTTGAAGATCCAGATGCCCACTCACGTCTTTTTTATTTGCTCTTCCTTCTACCTGGGATGTTCTTCCAATCAGGGCACAGGCTCTGAGATCTAGCTGCACAGCACAATCACCCGATGGGTTTATGGATGCGCCACCCCCCACTCAGAGAGTCAGATGCCATTATTTGGGGAAAGAGGGTGGCACCTGGACATTTATTGTTTTAAAACTTGCCAGATGCTTCTAACATTCATCCAGCATTAGAAATCACTGCCCTAGACATGCTCAGTCCCTACCATCTTTAGGTTTCAGTTCAAATGCCAGTTCTACAAGAGGCTGTCTCCAATCACACCATCTACCTACCTTCCATCCTCTACTTATTTGATACTATCCCACCTAGAATTCTATCATATACAGATCTGCTTCCCAGTGAGAATGTCAGACGGATGGAGGCAGAAGCTGTGTCCTCAGTGCTTGGCTCACAACGATGCTCAGCACACAGTTGTTGCCTGAATGAACCTCCACTGGTGCCCTCCTCGGTCTAGCTCCAGCTTTAAGGCCTGGAGTTCTCCATGTAGACCATGAGGTGGCGACAGTGCCTGTTTGCATTAAAGGTCATCCTTAGACCCACCAGGCCAGCTGTGCAGGGCTGGGCAGTGGGGCCAAGGTGGGGGCAGAAGGGGAGTGGTGGCATCAGGGAGTTGCGGGTGCCCATCCTGCCCTGCACCCAACCATTGTTCAGGGACAGGAGCAAGGACTATGGCAGACAGCATGGTGGCCTCCCTCTTCTCATTTCTAGACTCTGAGCCACTGAGTCCTGAAAACACCCAACTCAGACTAAATTCAGAGGGAGAAGGCCCTGTCGCACAGTCTGGAACCTCCAAGTCCTTCCCCTCTTAGCTGGCCAGTCACTGAGCCCTGGAAATAACCTCCTGGGATGAATCCCACAGACCCCTCACCTAGCTCATGACTTGCACACAAGGCTGGTATGCTGGCTGTGGCTGGTGTTTGCAGGCAACTTGAATATCCATTATCCGGGGGCTGTGACGTGACCTGTCACCTTCCACATGGCAGGCTCCCATACCCAGAAAAAAGAACAAGAAAGCTCTTGTAAAGTCCTCTCTCAACCAGTCCCATTACATTCCTTTCACAGCACCAACCAGGGATGGCCTGAGGGGCCTATGCCTTGCTTTTGTCCAGCCATGGAGCTGAGGATTGTTCACATGTTTAAATGATTGAAAACAAAACCAAAACACTTATGTGACTCATGAAGATGAAATGACAAGGGTGTGCCTGGGCAGAGTCAAGGTCACGTGTTTCCCACAGAGCTCCTTTTAGCCCAGGCTGCCATCTTGGCCACTGAAAGATAAATTCACTCCCTCCCAGGGTTCTTCTGAGACTGACCCAGGATTTCCCTTCTGTCTCCATCTCTGTCAGTAAATCCCCAAGAACTCGACTTGCCAGGAAAGCTCCCAGTGGGGGCCGTTATTTATAACGTGGAGAAAAATGTTCCTGACCTCGTGTGGCCCCATCTCCGTCTTTGGTCCAAACCTGATACAGCCATCCCAACTAAGTAGAAAGCTGCAAATTTGAGGATGACCAAGGCATTTTTTTCCAAAACAGTCTAATTTAAATAAGGTGAAGAATCTGAAAAAATTAGGGCGTGAGGAGAACCCGAAAGTGCATACCACATGAATCCACTGGTGCAGTCGCAAAGAAACACCATCATCAAAAAAGATACTCAAGTGTAATACACATGTTATACGAAGAAAATAAATGCTGACAGCAATTATGCTTCACAAATAAGGCCAGCTAGGCTAGTTTTTTTGTTTCTTTAGAAAACTGCAGTTGACAGATGTTCTTTCCTATGCCCTCCTAGTACTCTCTTTTTAAATTTCTTTTCTAATATGAGTAACTAGCTGGAAACTGTAGAGTTCATATCCTCTTATCAACATGAAGAGAAATAAAACAAAACTAAAATGTACAACAAAATGTACTGGAATGATATTGTACAATTTTTTTTTCTCATATATATACACATCACCCTTTTGCTTTGTTCAATGCTTCTTGTTTTACACAACACACAAAATGGTACTACAGCACACGTAGTGTAATGGCACACTTGTGGTCTCCTTCCTGTCAAACTGCCTTTGTTTCATGCTGATATGAAACCATAAAATTCCACCGTATAAATATTACATACATGCTTCATCTCATGCTCAAGTGTCCTCTGCGTGTGTCTCGCCTTTGACTTCTCGCTTCCGTGAAACATGGACATCTCTTATCAAGAAGTTGTGAGTGTCTTTAAGGGAACCACAAAGCAAAGAAGAACTGTTTCAGAGCTTCTGACTTGAACACTTTCTATGGTCTCTTCTGCAAACTAAGCTGAGTGGGGCTTGCTTCTAGTTAATCATCTGTAAACAANGGAAAGAGGAAGTGTGCATTGTTTGAGAGAGGTGATTCCTAGTAAGCTCATCAAATATCAGCAGCCTCAGAAAAGTTTAAATTTCTTTCTTACTACTCTATTTTATTTTTACCCACCTTCTCTATCCCTGGTCAGAAAATGAACTCGGGGGTCCAAAAAAGAGTGGATCAAAGTGAACTGCCCCAGATAAAAAAGGTGACAGTATCAAAACTAGCTGAGAATGCAGGGTAACTGGAACTCTCCCTCATGACTAATGGCACTATAAATTGGCACCACTGCCTTAGAAGGTGAACTGGAAGTTTCTAACTCAGTGTCGCTGCTTCAGTGTATCTAGCAGGAGATAAGCATAAGAGTATCCTTTACCTAATAACAGAGTCTTTACATACCATGGTAAACTATGAAACAGTGAAAGGGAATAAGCTAGATCTGTTCCAGCTCAGCACAGAGGAATTTCCAATATGCATTGAGTGGTGGGAATAAAAGTTAAGAGATTATATACACACACACACACACACACACATGCATGGAGAAAGAAGAGCATTGTCTTTTTTTTGTGGGGGCTAGGGATGAATCTGGGAAATTTACGGGGCTAGAGGAAGTTTTTGCATCATCGGTGATCTGCTGACATATTTTAGAGAGCAAACAACTGGATTGGTTGGAGATAAGAATTGTTTCTACTTCTGAGTCAGTGGGTTACCCCCATGCGTAGTCCTTTCGCTTGTCTGTCTTCTGATTTGGCTCCCGGTGGCTCAGACAGTAAAGAATCTGCCTGCAATGCAGGAGACCTAGGTTCAATCCCTGGGTCAGGAAGATACCCTGGAGCAGGCAATGGCTATGCCCTGCAGTATTTTTTGCCTAGAGAATTCTAGGAATAGAGGAGCCTGGTGGGCTACAGTCCATGGGGTTGAAAAGAGTTGGACATGACTGAGTGACTAACACTTTCACTTTCAAAAATGTGAATGTAACAGCTGGCTCTCATTTATCCTGAAATTGCCTCACAAATATTAATTATTCAGTTTCACATGAGAGTAAGTTGATGTTCTCTTCATGGCTGAATGAGTTTTTTAGAGAAAACCAAGATGGATGTTACGGTAGGAGCTTGTGAGGATTATAAAAATCGTTGGTACCAATGCACAGAGCTGACTAGGACAGCAGGAAAAGAGCCACGTCTGCTTTAAGCTAAAAGGAAGAACAGCTTGGTCTCTAGGGAGAACAGGGGCTGTTATTGAACTGTATAGATGTTGTCTTGAAAACAACATACCTACATTTAACCTGCCAGCNTCCATGGAGTCTCTAAGAGTCAGACACGACTGAGCGACTTCCCTTTCACTTTTCACTTTCATGCATTGGAAAAGGCAATGGCAACCCACTCTAGTGTTCTTGCCTGGAGAATCCCAGGTACAAGGAAGCCTGGTGGGCTCCGGCTATGGGGTCACACAGAGTCGGACACAACTGAAATGGCTTAGCAGCAGCAGCATGTTTATCATAAACATCTATTCAATAAAGTAGAAGCAACCTAATTCCAAAAATAAGTTAAATATATTTGTGCTTTGTCACTCAGTTATGTCTGACTCTTTGAGACCCTATAGATTGTAGCCTGCCAGGCTCCTCTGTCCATGGAGATCTCCAGGCAAGAACACTCAAGTGGGTTGTCATGCCTTCCTCCAGTGGATCTTTCCAACCCAGGAACTAAACCCAGGTCTCCCTCATTGTAGGCGGATTCCTTACCATCTGAGCCACCAGGGAAGCCCTAAATATACTTAGCTTTAGGAAAAACAATCTTTTTCTCATTTTACTAAAAATTACTGAATTCTTTGTTATAAGTAAGTGTTCTTAGATCAAGGTTAGGAAAATACTTATTTCTTTTATGGGCTTAATTAGAAAGGATACAGCTGCAAGTTCAAACTGAGATACACCACAAAACTCATGGATGAAGTTATAAACTACTACTGTATATAGATGGAACTTCTAATACACCAAAACAGAGGAGATATATGAAATAAAAGTTCTCTAGCGACTGATCTTATATTTGGATTTAGCTTAGGTAGTTGTGTCTCACTCTATGTAATGGAGAGTGGCCACTCTAAATTGTATTCTACTTCAAATGATATAACATTCTAAATGTAAACTTCATGAAACTGGTTATACAAATAGAGGAGTGTATACATAGGTTGGGGCTTCCCTGGTGGCTCAGAGGTTAAAACCTTTGCCTGCAATGCAGGAGACTTGGGTTCGATCCTTGGGTCGGGAAGATCCTGGAGAAAGAAATGGTAACCCACTCCAGTATTCTTGCCTGGAGAATCCCATGGACAGAGGAGCCTGTGGGCTACAGTCCACAGGGNTGGTGGCTCAGAGGTTAAAACCTTTGCCTGCAATGCAGGAGACTTGGGTTCGATCCTTGGGTCGGGAAGATCCTGGAGAAAGAAATGGTAACCCACTCCAGTATTCTTGCCTGGAGAATCCCATGGACAGAGGAGCCTGTGGGCTACAGTCCACAGGGTCCCAAAGAGTCAGACACGACTGAGCAACTTCAAGAAGACGAAGATATATAGGTTGTGAAGTAGAAAAGCTATAGAACAAGAACAAACATGTTTGTCCAACATTGTTCTCAGAGCCATTTGTGTCTTACCTGCCACCATGGACAGATGATGAAGCAGGAATAATTTCCCATATTCCACTTAAGGATGAATGAAAACATTCAAGTATTTTTGCTATAATTCCTAGCAATCTGATTTATTTTTCAAGAAACATTTAAAAACCAAAAGGTACTATATATAATAAAATATTTTCCTGAATTAAAATAAGTTGTTCTTAGGAATCTGATTAACCTCATCAACTCACTCTGATAATCCTGGAGCAAACTGCTAAATTTTCCAAACAAACAACATTTACGATTAGAGTCAATACTCCACATGCAGACACCTCAGGAGCAGGGAAACATCTTAACATACTAAATTGTATTCTATTTCAGAAGTGTTTACCCAATTTTGCAAAAGAGATTGCCTCATTACTTTACATCATAAATCATGTTAACCCACTTACAAAATTAGTCAAGGGACTTTTACTCTCAGTCTTAAAATAGACTAGGGGGGCTTCTCTGGTGGCTGAGAGGTTAAAGCATCTGCCTGCAATGCGGGAGACCCAGGTTTGATCCCTGGATCGGGAAGATTCCCTGGAGAAGGAAATGGCAAACCACTCCAGGATTCTTGCATGGAGAATCCCATGGACGGAGGAGCCTGGTAAGCTACAGTCCACGGGATCGCAAAGAGTCGGACATGACTGAGTGACTTCATTTCATTTCAGTAAAATAGACATAAGATAATAAACATATTACTTTCGATCATTTATTTGAAAAAAATTTGTGACATTTAACACTAGAACTTTAATATTATGAAACTCTTTAAGGTACAAGAATTAGTATGTGTATATATGTTACATGTGAGTGAGTGAGTGAATGAG
The DNA here is from genome assembly GCA_006410875.1 of Neotragus pygmaeus. Lineage (NCBI taxonomy): Eukaryota > Metazoa > Chordata > Mammalia > Artiodactyla > Bovidae > Neotragus > Neotragus pygmaeus. The sequence continues at coordinate 616,544 of SJYV01009304.1, read as the reverse complement.
TGAAGTCACTCAGTCGTGTCCGACTTTTTGCGATCCCATGGACTGTAGCCCACCAGACTTCTCCGTCCATGGGATTCTCCAGGCAAGAATACTAGAGTGGGTTGCCGTTTCCTTCTCCAGGGGATCTTTCCAACCCAGGGATCAAACCCAGGCCTCCCACATTGTGGGAAGACACTTTAACCTCTAAGCCACCAGGGAAGCCGATATATGTTACATAAACATTACCTAATTAGTTTATCCTAATAGGCTCACAGAACAGGTAAGGATGTGAATACTTTCTGCTGTTTATTACATACTAATTCAAATGCAAAATGTAAAAAGCCTTTTTTTGTCAATTAGAATGTGATTCTAAGTACCAATTGACAGTTAATTTTTGATATTTACAGCCATCATAATTGAATCTTTCTGGAGCGTAAAAGTTAATTGCATGTAAGAAAAACTAGTCAAATTACGTAAATGTGGAACTTGTACAAATTTCAAAGAAGTGCTATTAAACACTTATTTCAATAAAAGTAAGGAAAGATTAATGCTTTGCTGCTTTATAAAAAGTGACGTGCGAAAAATCTGTTTCACACTCTTCTTTTTTTTCAAAATTCAAAAGTTCTTAGGTCTCCAAAGTGGTATAATTTTCCATAATCACTTTATTTTTACATAGAAAATTAGATTTCTGCATAGACAAAGTTGACATAAATATTTAAATGGATTTTAGATTGAATTTTCATTAATATGGAATTCCAAATGTTTACAAACACAGGACTTTCTGTCATCATATTCTTTTTATATTTTTTAACCTGAATTTGCACATTCATTTGATTGGCATTAGATTTGTTGACAAAGCTAAACCAACAATTCCAATTAGGAAATGAAAAAGGTTAAGTTTCTAGGTAATCAGGAAGCTTTCTCTAGACAATTTAGTCAAAAGCCACAATTCATGATGCAAACCTAAGTGTGTTTAGTTTTGCCTTGTTAATTCCACATTTACAGAATACACTTTGATGATTTTCCTCTCATGAGACTGTTTAAAGACATGGAACAGCAAACAGAAGAATTTGTGTCCCTATCCCCAAAGTGATTAAAATCCAAAGCTTGATTAAATGGTAACATTGTCTCTTCTTTGGGTTTAAAAACCCTCAACTGAGTTCCAATTCTCATTTCACCACATTCTCCATCACAGTCCAGGAAACCCACTCTCCTCTATTTAGTTCAGTAACTAAGAAAAGGGACAGCTCTTGTTGCAATGTTCAGAAAATACTCTATGTGTAAAGGCAGGGAAAAAAATGGATCTCAGACACTATAATGAACCTCAAACATTCAATGAATTTAAACCAATCATTCTTATATAATTAAATTATCAAGTTATAAAACTTACAATGTTGTAATGAATATCACAAAAAAGAGATAAAATATCATAATGATAGTTCTGATTTCTAATTCTATATTATTTTTGTTTCTGTAAAGGATTATTTCCTGTCTCTTATACACATCTAGATGTGTATAAGAGACAGATGGCAACCCACTCTAGTGTTCTTGCCTGGAGAATCCCAGGTACAAGGAAGCCTGGTGGGCTCCGGCTATGGGGTCACACAGAGTCGGACACAACTGAAATGGCTTAGCAGCAGCAGCATGTTTATCATAAACATCTATTCAATAAAGTAGAAGCAACCTAATTCCANCATATATAACATGTATATACGTATGATATATATAAATCTGAACTACAAATTTGTTTTTCCTATTTTTCATAGGACTTATGCTTTATTTGGCAATGTATCATGTCTATAGTTAAGCTATAATCTCCCTTTTCTTTAAAATCATTTAATTATTCTAGAAATGAAATAGCTTTATCATAATTAGGGTGGGACCATGATTAAAAATATACTTAATAGTATTCTATGCCACAACTGCAGAGATTTTAAAAATCAAGTACTTCTAGATCATTATCAGTTTTTCTTTTCACAACAGGATAGGCAAAATAACTGTTCCTCTGAAAGTTGATCCGTTTTGAGAAGGATTCACTACTATTTTCTAAAACTCTGACTGTATTTCCTGCCATATCAACTTGACTAACCAAAATATTCAAAATACTCAATTAAAAAAACATTTACCTATTTAAATGGCTAATTTATCTGTTTTTCATTTTTATGGATGAATTTCCATATGCTTTGACTACAATTTTTCTCTTTGATTTCAATGTTTGATTCCACAAGTAATTGTTGAATAAACATTCCACAGTTTGGTTCAGTTCAGTTCAGTTACTCAGTTGTTTCTGACTCTGTGCGACCGCAGGGACTGCAGCATGACAGGCTTCCCTGTCCATCACCAACTCCTAGGGCTTGCTCAAACTCATGTACATTGACTCAGTGATGCCACTGAACCATCTCATCCTCTGTTGGCCTCTTCTCCCACTTCCAATCTTTCCCAGCATCAGGCTCTTTTCCAATAAGTCAGTTCTTCACATCAGGTGGCCAAAGTTTTGGAGTTTCAGCTTCAGCATCAGTCCTCCCAATGAACATTCAGGACTGATTTTCTTTAGGATGGATTTGTGGATCTCCTTGCAGTCCAAGGGACTCTCAAGCGTCTTCTCCAATACCACAGTTCAAAATCAGCAATTCTTCCTTGCTCGGGTTTCTTTATAGTTCAATTCTCACATCCATACATGACTACTGGAAAAACCATAGCTTTGACTAGATGGATCTTTGTTGGCAAAGTAATGTCTCTGCTTTTTAATATACTGTCTAGGATGGTCATAACTTTTCTTCCAAGGAGTAAGCGTCTTTCAATTTCATGGCTGCAGTCACCATCTGCAGTGATTTTGGAGCCCCAAAAGATAAAGTCTGTCACTGTTTCCACTGTTTCCCCATCTCTTTGCCATGAACTGATGGGACCAAATGCCATGATCTTCATTTTCCGAATGTTGAGCTTTAAGCTGATGTTTTCACTCTCCTCTTTCACTTTCATCAAGAAGCCCTTAAGTTCTTCTTCAGTTTCTGCCATAAGGGTGGTGTCATCTGCATATCTAATGTTACTGATATTTCTCCCGGCCATCTTGACTCCAGCTTGTGCTTCTTCCAGCCCAGCGTTTCTCATGATGTACTCTGCATAGAAGTTAAATAAGCAGGCTGACAATATACAGCCTTGACGTACTCCTTTTTTCCTATTTGGAACCAGTCTGTTGTTCCATGTCCAGTTCTAACTGTTGCATCCTGCCCAGCATACAGATTTCTCAAGAGGCAGGTCAGGTGGTCTGGTATTCCCATCTCTTTCAGAATTTTCCACANATATACAGCCTTGACGTACTCCTTTTTTCCTATTTGGAACCAGTCTGTTGTTCCATGTCCAGTTCTAACTGTTGCATCCTGCCCAGCATACAGATTTCTCAAGAGGCAGGTCAGGTGGTCTGGTATTCCCATCTCTTTCAGAACTTCCACAGTTTATTGTGGTCCACACAGTCAAAGGCTTTGCCATAGTCAATATACCAGAAATAGATGCTTCTCTGAAACTCTCATGCTTTTTTGATGATCCCAATGTTGGCAATTTGGTCTCTGGTTCCTCTGACTTTTCTAAAACCAGCTTGAACATCTGGAAGTTCTTGGTACACATACTGTTGAAACCTGGCTTGGAGAAATTTGAACATTCCTTTGCTAACATGTGAGATGAGTGCAATTGTGCAGTAGTTTGAGTATTCTTTGGCATTGCCTTCCTTTGGGATTGGAATGAAAACTGACCTTTTCCTGTCTTGTGGCCACTGCTGAGTTTTCCACACTTACTGGCATATTGAGTGCATCACTTTCACAGCATCGTCTTTTAGGAGCTATTTCATAGCTCAACTGGATTCCATCACTTCCACTAGCTTTGCTTCCACTAGCTTTGCTTCCTTAGGCCCACTTGACTTCACATTCCAGGATGTCTGGCTCTAGGTGAGTCATCACACCTTTATGATTATCTGTGTCCTGAAGATCTTTTTTGCACAATTTTTTTGTATATATTCTTACCATCTCTTAATATCTTCTGCTTCTGTGAGGTCCATAGTTTCTGTTCTTTATTGAGCTCATCTTTGCTTGAAATGTTCCCTTGGTATCTCTAATTTTCTTGAAGAGATCCCAAGTCTTTCCATTCTATTGTTTTCTTCTATGTCTTTGCATTGATTACTGAGGAAGGCTTTCTTATCTTTCCTTGCTATTCTTTGGAACTCTGCCTTCAAATGGGTATAACTTTCCTTTTTTCCTTTGCTTTTTGCTTCTCTTCTTTTCACAGCTATTTGCAAGGCATCCTCAAACAGCCATTTTTATTTTTTGCATTTCTTCTTCTTGGGGATGATCTTGATCCTTATCTCCTATATAATGTCATGAACCTCCATCCATAGTTATTCAGGCACTCTGTCTATCAGATCTAGTCCCTTAAATCTATTTCTTACTTCCACTGTATAGTTGTACGGGATTTGATTTAGGTCATACCTGAATGGTCTAGTGGTTTTCCCTACTTATTCAATTCAAGTCTGAATTTGGCAATAAGGAGTTCATGATCTGAGCCACAGTCAGCTCCTGGTCTTGTGTTTGCTGACTATATAGAGCTTCTCCATCTTTAGCTACAAAGAATATAATCAATCTGATTTCAGTGTTGACCATCTGGTGATGTCCATGCGTATAGTCTTCTCTTGTGTTGTTGGAAGAGAGTATTTGCTATGACTAGTGTGTTCTCTTGGAAAAACTTTATTAGCCTTTACCCTGCTTAATTCTGTACTCCAAGGCCAAATTTGCCTGTTACTCCAGGTATTTTTTGACTTCCTACTTTTGCATTCCAGTTCCCTATAATGAAAAGAACATATTTTTGGGGTGTTAGTTCTAAAAGATCTTGTAGGTCTTCATAGAACCGTTCAACTTCAGCTTCTTCAGCGTTACTGGTTGGGGTATAGACTTGGATTACTGTGATATTGAATGGTTTGCCTTGGAAGCAAACAGAGATCATTCTGTCTTTGAGACTGCATCCAAGTACTGCATTTGAGACCTTTTGTTGACTAGGATGGCTACTCCATTTCTTCTGAGGGATTCTTGCCCACAGTAATAGATATAATGGTTAATTGAGTTAAATTCCCCCATTCTAGTCCATTTTAGTTCACTGATTCCTCAAATGTTGATGTTTACTCTTGTCATCTCCTGTTTGTCCACTGCCAACTTGCCTTGATTCATGGACCTAACATTCTAGGCTCCTATGCATTATTGCTCTTAAAGAATCCGACTTTGCTTCTATCACCAGTCACATCCACAACTGGGTGTTTTTGTCTTGTTTTGATTTTGCTTTGGCTCTGTCTCTTCATTCTTTCTGGAGTTATTTCTCCACTGATCTCCAGTGGAGATCTGTGATCTACTTATCCCCAGTAGCATATTGGGCACCTACCCAACTGGGGAATTCATCTTTCAGTGTCCTATCTTTTTGCCTTTCATACTATTCATGGGGTTCTCAAGGCAAGATCACTGAAGTGGTTTGCCATTCCCTTATCTAGTGGACCACACTTTGTCAGAACCCTGCACCATAACCCGTCTGTCTTGGGTGACCCTACACAACATGGCTTAGTTTCATTGAGTTAGACAAGGTTGTGGTCTATGTGATTAGATTGGTTAATTTTCTGAGATTGTGGTTTTAGTCTGCCCTTGGATGCCCTCTCTCAGTGCCTATCATCTTACTGGGGTAATTAAGCAAAAAGTCACAAGCCATTCAAGGAGGCTTGTCTGAGTGATGGACAAAATTCCTTACCTATAAGTAGCTGTCCTGTCCAAGTTCTAATCCTCACTTTTACTCCTTTTTCTTTCTTGTTCCATCTATCTATCTGTAACTTCATGTCCTTTGGCTTTCAATGCAATTGTTCCATACTTTGTGGATCAGTCTATTTTGGCTGAGAGATTAAAATTTCCTATTTAATGACCTTTAGCCTCAAAATTCTTCAGGCAAGAATACTGGAGTAGGTAGCAATTCCCTTCTTCAGGAGATCTTTCCAACACAGGGATCAAACTTGGGTTTCCGGCATTGCAAGCAAATTCTTTATTGTCTGAAACACCAAGGAAGCCTAAAAATATCCAGAAAAATCTTATATACTAATATCAACATAGATACACCAATTGTTTCCATCAGGTGACATCCTAGATTATTGAAAGGAAAGTTTAATTTATGGCAGAAACGTGTATGTAGGCATTTTCAAATATTTATAAATGCAGTTCACATACCAAGATCCTTGTCTTCGGTCAAGAGAATGAATGCATCACTTTTAGAGAGTGGAGACAGAATCTGATGAATCAGACTTACTCATTCTCTGGTCACAGTCTCTTTTGTAGTTATTCACTTCACTGCCTATCCTCAGCTAAGGACCAGAAATGAAGAGAGGAAGAAACAACATGAGGGTAGTCTTGTACTCTGGATAGTAGCTTGCTATTGTATCTTAGGTGTTTTTCTGTTTCTTACTACTGGATATATGTTTAAGAATCATACAGACTGTACAAAAAAATTGCCTAAGAAACTGACTATATTCCCTCAGCATTCAAAATGTTTGAAACATATGTTTCCTTCACAACCTGGAGTTAAAACATAAAGCATCTTCTATTTACTTAGAGTTACAGGCAATATGTTCATCAACTTCTTATTGACACCTGGGTTTTGTCCATTATTTGCAGCACACTGGGAAAAGGGAGGTCTTGCCTCTTCCCTACAGTTCATCCTGCTTGCCTAAGTGTGGATACAAGCACACATGCCCAAGCGCTCATCGACCGTCTACTGTCAGATTTTTTTAATCTCCTGAGATGACACCCTACTATTTTCTACCCAACCAAACCATCCTTTCCTCCAGATTGGGCTCAATTTATCCATTATTTAAGACTTTTAGGCCACATCTCCTAGACAAATCTGAACCCTTAATGCTAAAGTTCTGGTCCTTTCTTTTGCTGATTAATGATGTATAGGCATGCTATGTTTCACATTTCTTCATATTCAATTTTTATGAATCAACCATACTGCTATTTAGCTTTTTGTGTTTCTTGAATTCATATGTATATTGTAAGTTCCCTGGGAAAGCCCCATTTTAGCCTCCCCAGGCATTTAGTCTTCAAAAGATAATTACCATTGGTTCATATAACTTGATCCACTATTCACTAATATATTTAATTTTAAATTCTTATTACTGATATATGTTGAAGGAATAATATTGATGAAATTTCAAGAACAGTATATCATATGTCAACCATTTACACTTCTATGGTGCTTTTATCAATACTGTTGAATTTCAAAATGCTTTCTTCATCTATTCAATCATTGAAAGGATTGAACTACATCAGTATGTCAAACCAAAGCTGGCAGTCTAACAATATAAAAATATAGCTTTTGATTCAAACTGTATAGAACAGCTATGTCAAAACAAAATCCAAAAGTAAGAATCTAAAATAAACGTTTTAATGAAATCTTTCCTTGGGGAAAACCAGTAACCTATCTTTTCCAAGATGCTGCTTTGGATGACAATCAATACCTGCATTTGTGTGTATGGGTGAAAAACTGAAATCTGATGAGCAGTTTTTTCATGTTATAAATGTGGGAAACTAGGTGTCAAGTAACTGCTGCCTGTGGACTTATGCATTAATTCATTACTTGCCAGAATGTGTTGTGTAGATACATCATGTATTTGAAAACTTCAGTCTATTTCCAGCTTAAATTTTATATTTAGATAGCTTTAAATTGTCTTCTAACTAATACTTTATTACTTTTGTTAGGTCAGCAGTTAATAACAATGAGCAATTTGCATTCTTCTTGGTTAATTTTTTAAGTGATTACAAGTAATAAAATATGTAGTATTTTATTTTATGGCTTATTTGATCTCCTCTTAAAGTTCACATGTAAAATGCCCCATAAATCTAATGTTCAATGTCATATTATTATTTGACATTAAATCTACCTACAATAAATATGACTATCTAACTAATTAAGCAAAATACATGTTATAAAATTTAAAAAATAAGCTTTAGAGTTCAACTAGAGATATAGCACTCCCTTTTTTTTCATATAGAGCCTTTTTGGCATCAGTAATATAGATAAGAAATGTACTTCGACTTGCAACATAATACATTTCAATCTATACTTCATAAAATAATATAAAAATACATTGATATAGGGTACATATCTGTGTTTTATATATATATATATATATATATACATTCATTTCTATGAAATTATCACTAAAATAATTTTTATATTTTGAAAACTGGTAAAGTCTAAATATTATATAACCAGTGTCCTTTATTTGTCATGCATATGTTGTACAAATAAATGATATGCCTGCCTGAGGGTATATCACAAAGGGGATTTGGAATAATAAATACAAAGCAAGACTAGCCTTGAAGCTTTAAAAAACATTGATAATTTTAACATCTGATACCAAATTATTCTCAGAAACACAACAAAATGTAAATTATAGAAACAAGACTTTCCCCTTTATAAAGGACATTTCATCTCATCAATAGCACATACTCGATACTGATATCCAAAATTTCAAAAAGTTGATTAAAAAAATTAAAACCTCTGGAAAACCACATGCTTCCTTAAATCNCAACAAAATGTAAATTATAGAAACAAGACTTTCCCCTTTATAAAGGACATTTCATCTCATCAATAGCACATACTCGATACTGATATCCAAAATTTCAAAAAGTTGATTAAAAAAATTAAAACCTCTGGAAAACCACATGCTTCCTTAAATCTATAAAATTATTATTGCATTGAATGAATCATTTATGATCAAAATCAAAATGATTTAGCCATTTTACAAATATCTGATATTTCTTGTAGTGGGGACCAGGTAAGTATATAAAGCAGACGTCACTGTTTAAGGTTTTAAAAAACTTTTGCTAACTTCATGAATTTTTATTTAAAAGTATAATTCATTTTGGACTAAATATATGATAAATTTGTACATCAGATAGAAAAATATGTGGGCCTACTCAATCCTACAGCTCTTGCTTGTTTTTCTTTTATCAATATTTTCTTTATATATATATTCAGAACTTGTGGCAAATTTGTGAAGGAGAACAAATGTATCTAGGGTGTCTTTAATCCTTTTAGAGGTATTATTTATAGAAAGATGAGAGCATAGTTGTAATGATTGGACTAAAATATATTTATTTCCCTATATATTGTTTATGTATTCAATATTTAAAAAGAAAACACTCATAAAAGTAGCAAATGCCTTTATGTGAAGTGTGCTAGGTGTTAGTAATCATTAGAACAATATATATACAAATATGATCCCTTGTGAAGCTTAGCTTCTAGTAAAAAAGCTATACAAGGAAATTTTGAAGATAGAAAATGCCTTCTTAAATCAAAAAAATGTAGTAAAAACTGTGGGATGGAAGTGAATGAAATTGCTATTACAGGTGAAATTCAAGTTTTGCCATGCAAGTGACTGCTTAGCCACACTTTAATATCAGCTAAACCAAATTCTGCTCAGTAAACGTGTCCTTCCTTGNGAGGGCCCCTGATGGCTCAGATGTTAAAGAACTGGGTTCAGTCCCTGGGTCAGGAAGATCACCTAGAGAAGGGAATTGCTACCCACTTCAGTATTCTTGTTTGGAAAACTCCATGGACAGAGGAGCCTGGTGGGTTACAGTCCATGGGATCGCAAAGAGTCGGACATGACTGAGCAACTAACATACATACACATACATATTCTTTTGATAATAAAAAACACCCAATAATGAGCTTAGATGAGGATGAGCCTCAGAAATAGCTTAGGATTCAGGTGTCAGCATACTATGGCCCACAAAACAAATCTAGCCTCCTGTCTGTTTGTAAAATAGTTTCATTGGAATACAGCCATGCCCACCCATTACATATTGTCTATGGCTTCTTCTTTGCTATAATGATGAAGTTTACAAAGATTGTATGACCCTAAAATTTTTACTATCTGGTTTTTCACACACAAAAAATTTTTTTGTTTACTCCTAAGCCTTAGGTCATTGCTATTAAGAGTGTGGTTTACAGACTATGATCAGTCTATATACTATTTGCAGTTATATGAGGAGCCTGTATGAACTATAAATAGAAACCAACTATGTCATAGGCACACTATTGAATTAAGCTGATGTTCTTTTTGCATCAAGACTTTCTTGATAAAGGAAGCAGTGTATAGATTAACATTCTGAGGCAAACTCTTTATTTCTCTGTGGATCAGCATTTTTAGTGACTCTCACTTAAGCGACAATAAAAATTTAACTAACTTTGAGGAGAGGGCATGTGTGCATGCTAAGTCACTTCAGTCATGTCCAACTCTTTGTGACCCTATGGACTGTAGCCCATCAGGCTCCTCTGTCCATGNTTTGGCTTAAAGCTGAACATTCAGAAAACGAAAATCATGGCATCTGGTTCCATCCCTTCATGGGAAATAGATGGGGAAACAGTAGAAACAGTGCCCAACTTTATCTTTTTGGGCTCCAAAATCACTGCAGATGATGACTGTAGCCATGAAATTAAAAGACGTTTACTCCTTGGAAGAAAAGTTATGACCAACCTAGATAGCATATTCAAAAGCAGAGACATTACTTTGCCAACAAAGGTCCATTTAGTCAAGGCTATGGTTTTTCCAGTGGTCATGTACAGATGTGAGAGTTGGACTGTGAAGAAAGCTGAGCACTGAAGAATTGATGCTTTTGAACTGTGGTGTTGGAGAAGACTCTTGAGAGCCGCTTGGACTGTAAGGAGATCTAACAAGTCCATTCTGAAGGAGATCAGTCCTGGGTGTTCTTTGGAAGGAATGATGCTACAGCTGAAACTCCAGTACTTTGGCCACCTCGTGTGAAGAGTTGACTCACTGGAAAAGACTCTGATGCTGGGAGGGATTGGGGGCAGTAGGAGAAGGGGATGACAGAGGACGAGATGGCTGGATGGCATCACTGACTCGATGGAGGTGAGTCTGAGTGAAGTCCGGGAGTTGGTGATGGACAGGGAGGCCTGGCCATCACCATTCATAGGGTCACAAAGAGTCGGACACGACTGAGCGACTGAACTGAACTGAACTGAAACCCAAATCTATCTTTGTACTTTCTGTTGTATGAGCCAGTAAGTCCTCTTGCTTTTAATTTTTCCCCTCAAAAAAATGAACTTTGTTTTGTCTTCTGTCAAATAAATGGTTTTGTGCTTTAAAAAACTGGATAGAAATGGATGAAAATATAAGACCCAGAACCTAAGAAAGATTTCAGAGCTATACATTTTAATCTTGAGGGTGAGAGATGAAAAAGTTCAAGATGTGAGAAAATAACATAGGATGTGAGTGAGTACTGGAAGTCTATGCCATACTTGCTCAAGTCTTATTAGGTTGAGAATTACAGAAATCAACTCAAGCTATCTCAAGAAATATTTTTAATCAGAAATTTATTGGAAGAAGGCTGCAATATTTGGGAGAAATTAGTCACAGCACCACTTGGGGCAAAGAATCAAGGAATCTTTTTCCTACTTTCTCTCTCTCCATCTCTGCACATCTTTCCTTGCTGGGCAGAGACTGTCTTTCCATTGCCTCTCTTTGCACAAACAATAAGAATATAAACCTTGAAAAGTTCCTCAGGTTGCATCTCCTGAGTTCCTGAATAAGTAGATGTTGTCCTTGCCTTTGGATCCCAATTCCTGATTCATGGGAGATAGATTCCTTTTGACCCACCTGGCTATGGTTTGGCTGCCAGAATCTCACTCCAGTTAATGAGACAAATGGGGTGGAGGGGAGGGGCAGAGGGAAGTGACAGTTGACAGAGAGATGGTGTCATTGAAATTTGGGCAGATATCCAAAAAGCATCCAATATAGTTTTCAAAGTCTCAAACTAGCTTTAGGAATTTTCATTTTCTAAAATTTACATTGTTTTATTTTATTGTCAATTTTGGCATATTCTGCTACATCTAAAGGCTATTGTAACAAAACTCTATGTAGGATAATTATCAGGTAGAAATACAAATTTTAATGAATATTGTATATGAGTTCATGATTTACCTCACTTTTTCTTTTCTTTTCTTTTTTTTTTTTTAGTCTCAGGTGCTGAGTGTTGAGTTAATTTCCTTCATTTCTAAAATACAACTGTCATTTGGTCATGCAGTCCACTCTTATTTATTGAATACCTATTTATTCCTTTCCCCACTCCTCTTTCCTATCCTTCTCCTCCTTCCATTCCCCACAAGCACAACTCTAATGTACTGATCATAAATTATTTGAATTGTATTATTGTAAATGTATGTAGATGTAAGTTATATAGAATTGTTTTGTATATATATATGTATATATATGCATTTTAATTTGAATACATTTTGTTGTACTATAGATTTTGCCTATTTCTTTCTCTTCTTATTCTTTGTGTTTATGATTTATTCATTTTTCTGGATGTTTTACTGGTCATTTACTTGTCTTCCTTACACAGTATTCCCACTGAAATGAGCAATTAGATTGTATACAATTGCTCAGTACCACAAGCAAAGCTACAATGAAGCCCTCATGTGTCTTTTGTGATAGTATCTGAGGAAATTTCTGTGATACTTTCCAATAAGTGAAATTTTGTAGACACAGGGACTTCATACACTTAATGTAACATAGAGCTGCCAGATAGCTCTTCACTACCTACTTTAGTCTAGAGTCTCATACACTAGAGTTTTCACATTTCTGATAATAACAGCTTTTACCATTTATTCAATTATTGACCAATAAATGGCATTTGTTTTTTATTAATTTTTTTTAAATTGGAGGCTAATTACTTTACAATATTGTATTGGTTTTGTCATACATCAACATGAATCCACCATGGGTGTACACATGTTCCCCATCCTTAACCCCCCTCCTACCTCCCTCACCATACCATCTCTCTGGTTCATCCCAGTGCACCAGCCCTGAGCATCCTGTACCATGCAGGTATTTCTTTTTAAATTTAGAACATCTCTAAGGATTTCTTAGCTATTTGGTTTCTGGCTTACTTCACTCTGTATAATAGGCTCCAGTTTCATCCATCTCATTAGAACTGATTCAAATTTATTCTTTTTAATGGCTGAGTAATATTCCATTGTGTATATGTACCACCACTTGCTTATCCATTCATCTGCTGATGGACATCTAGGTTGTTTCCATGTCCTGGCTATTATAAACAGTGCTGCAATGAACACTGGAGTACATATGTCTATTTCAATTCTGGTTTCCTGAGTGTGTATGCCCAGCAGTGGGATTGCTAGGTCATAAGGCAGTTCTATTTGCAGCTTTTTAAGGATTCTCCACACTGTTCTCCATAGTGGCTGTACTAGTTGGCATTCCCACCAACAGTGTAAGAGGGTTCCCTTTTCTCCACACCATCTCCAGGATTTATTGCTTGTAGACTTTTGGATCGCAGCCATTCTGACTGGTGTGAAATGGTACCTCATTGTGGTCTTGATTTGCATTTCTCTGATGATGAGTGATGTTGAGCATCTTTTCATGTGTTTGTTAGCCATCCGTATGTCTTCTTTGGAGAAATGCCCATTGAGATCTTTGGCCCATTTTTGGATTGGGTCATTTATTTTTCTGGAGTTGAGCTGTATAAGTTGCTTGTATATTTNCCTGCCAGGCTCCTCTGTCTACAGGATTCTTCAAGCAAGAAGACTGGAGTGAGTTGCTCCTCCAAGGGATCTTCCCAATCCAGTGATCAAACCTTATGTCTCCTGCATTGGCAGGCAGGTTCTTTACCACTAGCGTTACCTGGGAAGCCCTGAATAAAACATATCAGTTATTAATTAAAACATGTGCAGATACAATCAGACACAGAACTCTGAAGTGCCCTGAATTCACTGTGCTCTATGATCTGACTTCTAACCTTCCTTAGAGCTCTCACACAAACACCATCTTTAGTGTTCCCTGAAGCCCTCAGGGGCACTAAAGCCCTGAAGCCCATTGGAACACAGAAGTCCCAGTGCTTTACAGCCTAGAAGTCACTCTTCTTTTAGGGTATCAACAGTAGTTCAAGCCTTTAATCCTGCTTGACTGCAGGAAGTCCAATTTTTACCAGCTTCTGCTTCCCAAGTATCCCTAAAAATTCCCAGGAAGGGCTTTCTCATTCCAAAAATCCACCATGACTTGGCACCCCAGCCCATCAACTGATTCTGGCCTGCTCCTCTATTCCTCTTCAGGTCAAGGTTCATTACTGTCAGCCAGTGAAACTTCCTCTTGTACAGCTTTACTACCATGGAGACCCCAGTCCTTTCATTCAAATCCACACAGCGGTATCTAAGACCAGGATGTAATCCTTAACAAGACTTGCATAGAGGCTTAGAGAGTAATAGAGGGGAACTTCCCTAATGGTTTAAAACCCTACGTCAGATGTAGTAATTCTCGGTATCTACAAGCCAAGGAGCTTCCATAAGAATTTCCTATTGGACATCTCTCTCTTTGGCTTCTGACCTGCCCACATGGTACACGGCTCACTTATTCCCCCACTGAGAGTTTTATTGAGGACCCTGTTCTCTCCCAGATCTGAGGCCTTCATGCCCAAAGCCAAGAGAAAGAAAACTCTTTCTTCTCCAGTGAGAGGATATCCAAGAGAAAAGACCTAAGCTTCAGAGGTCCCAGTGAAAAAAAGTTTGTTTTTTCACTGACATATCCCAAGTGACTGAGACAGTACCTTGACATGGTAGGCCTTCAATAATAATTGGAACATTGAATTAAGTGGCTTGTTTTTCTTAAAAAAAAAAAAAATAGTCAAGATTCAGTAGTGGGTACATTTCCAAAGGTTCATATAATCAAAGCTATGGTTTTTCCAGTAGTCATGTATGAACATGATAGTTGGATCATAAAGAAGGCTGAGTGCCAAAGAATTGATACTCCTGAACTGTTGTACTGGAGAAGACTCTTAAGAGTCCCTTGGATACCAAGGAGATCAAACCAATCAGTCCTAAAGGAAATTGACCCTGAATATTCATTGGAAGGACTGATGCTGAAGAGGATAAGATGGTAGATGGCATCATCAACTTAATGGACATGAGTCTGAGCAAACTCTGGAGACAGTGAAGGACAGGGAAGCCTGGCATGCAGCAGTCCGTGGGGTCACAAACAATTGGATACAACTGAGCAACTGAACAACAACAACCAGAGTTTAGTAATTTCAGAACAACCCTAGTCTAATCTGGTAATCTGCAAGGCCAGCTCACTCCTCTTTAGAGTCTCTTCTTTAGCAGAAGGTAAACGTGTATCTCCAAATCCTTTCTGCCAAAGTTGCTCTCCACTTCTAATCGCCTTTTAATGGGGAGTTTTTCCTCTTCATGGACATCAAAGTTTCCAGAAATACTTCAGAGCTCAATTTCAGCAGAGCACCCACTTACTGGAATACATTGCTCACTAACTGCTCAGATTCTAGACCATAAACCAAACCCTGTTGATAGATTGACAGTCTCCTCTAATCTGAATCAGTAGAGCAGCTCTCTGCTTCCACCTTCTTTCCTTTTGGGGACTGGTACAAATATCTGTATTTGCTACTTTCTGGAAATCCCTATATGTGGTGAACATTTGCTGATTTACCAGCTTTCAATCAATAGTTCCATATTAATTAACTTCTGACAGGTCAACTGCAGGAGAACATAATTTGATTTACTAGAGATCATCATATTTTACTATTCTCCATCCATTATCTCTTTTCTTTTTCCCGTGTAGAGAATGATCATTCTTCCCCACTATTCTCCAGTTGTTCTACTTTGAGGTGGCCATGAAAATGTGTCTTCCAGATCCTGACTGTAGGCATCCTCATTAACATGCTCTGAAATCCATCACTGCATCTGAGCCATGTGCTTTGCTTTCTATGACCCATAATGTAATGTAATATAATGTGCTCAGATGCTCCATTGTGTCTAACTCTGCAGCCCATGGACTGTAGCCCACCAGGTTCCTCTCTCCATGGGATTCTCACAGCAAGAATACTGAAGTGGGTGTCATTTCCTCCTCCAGGTGATCTTCCCAACCTAAGGATCGAACCTGTGTCTCTCACTGCACTGGCAGGAGAATTCTTCACTGCTAGCACCACGTGGGAAGGCCTTTCTATGAGTTGGATTGCTCACTCACTCAGTCACTTCAGTCATGTCCAGCTCTTTGTGATTCCATAGACTGTAGCCCAACAGGCTTCTCTGTCGATGGGATTCCCTAGGTAAGAATACTGGAGTGGGTTTCCATTTCCTTCTCCAAGGGATCTTCTTGACCCAGGAATCAAATCCACATCTCCTGTACCTCCATATTGCAGGCAGATTCTTTATCACTGAGTAACCTTCCAATTAATGACAGAGCCAGGTGGGGAAACTAAGGCAGGCCTGTTCCTAAGAGGCACAGGAATCTTCCAATGGCCAACTTTGATGCTGGATTTCCCAATGACCTTGCCAAATTTTCTTAGAGCTAAAATGAAGTCTAAGATGCTTTTCCCAACTTTCCTTATTTTTTTCTTGTATTGATCCACAATCAGACCTGTGTTGAAATCTAATGACTTTCCTTACCTTCATTCCCTACCCCTTCTCTGCCTTACTTTTCCCTCACAGGCATTGCTTCTAATAAATTTCTTGCTATTCTAATCTCATCTTGGAATCTGACTCTTGGGTGACCCAGATTAACACAAGAGGTACTGAGAATGGATTGAGAAAGTAGATGAGAAAATGGGAGTCTGGGACTAGTTTATTAGTCACTTGGGGAATGAAGGGGATATCACCCTCTCTGGCAGGTGGCACATGGACTGTCCCTGCCACAAGGTAATAGTGGCTCAAGATTTCTAAAGATTTCACTCTTGGTGACCTGGGAGATTATCCTGGAGAAGGGAAATTCTGTGGCAAATACAATGGTGCAGACATGTGAAATTTATGTCAGCAGGAAGTGGGAAGGAAAGATGCCTACAAATAACCAAACATTTTTAGAACTATTACACAAAGAAATAGTTGACACTGATAGCCAGATATCCAAAGTATTATCATGGCTCCCTGCTAGTGTGTGGTTTTAGGAGCCAGGTAATAAATAAATAAATAATTGGAAAAGACTCTGATGCTGGGTGGGATTGAGGGCAGGAGGAAAAGGGACGACAGAGGATGAGATGGCTGGATGGCATCACTGACTCGATGGACGTGAGTTTGAGTGAACTCCGGGAGTTGGTGATGGACAGGGAGGCCTGGCATGCCGCAATTCATGGGGTCGCAAAGAGTCAGACACGACTGAGCGACTGAACAGAACTGAATAAATAAGTACACTAAAGTTTGGCTCATAGTTGGTTCATTGGATCCAAGGACCCACTTACTGGTCATTTAGCCAGTTCCTGAAAGTATTACTAAAATTAGATTGACAGTTGTACTAACCCCTATACTGGATCCTTGGGCTGTGGTAAAAGCTATCATAGTGAAAAAACCCAAATGGGAACCTCTGAAACTATCTCTACCCCCAACAAAAATAGTAAAAATACAGTTTCATATCCAATAAATACAGTGGAAAGTGTTGCTACCGCTAAAGACCAAAATGATCCAGAAGTGGTGAGCTCTCCATTTCTGTTTAACTCACCAGTGTGGCTCCTGCAGAAAACAGATGGATCCTGGAGAATGACTATGGACTCTTACAGATTTAATCAGGGAGTAAACGTAATCATATGCCAAACACGGTATTGTGCTAAGGGAATTAATAAGACTTCAGGTTCATGGCATGCAGCCATTGATCTGTACAATGTGTTTTTTTTCAGTCCACCTAAAAAAGATGAAAATGATCCACATTCATGTGAGATGAACAACATTAAAATTTTCAACTTTCTCCCAGGGTTATGTTAGTACTCTTACCCTTTATCATAATTTTGCTTGAAAAGATCTGAGTCACCTTCATGTCCCACAATACATCACATTGATTCACTACATCAATGACATCATAATGATTGGACAAGATAAGAAGAGATGACTAGTACATTGAAAGCCTAGGTAAGACATGTGCTCCAGAGGGTGAAAGATAAACCATCTGAAGACTCAGGACCTGCCACTTCACTGAAATTGTTAGGAGTCCAGTGGTCAGGAACATGCTGGGAAATTCCTTTCAAAGCAAAAGATAGATCGCTGAATCTTGCATACTCTACCACAAAAAGGAAAGCACTGTACCTGTTAGGCCTGTTTGTCTTCTGTAGGCAACACATTAACCACCCAGGAGTAGTGACATGGTGATATGAAAGGTTATCAGCTTTAAGTAGAGCCTGGAGAATAAAAGAGCTCTGATTCAAGTCTAGGCTGTGATGCAAGTGGCTCTGCTGCTTAAGCCATATGATCTGGCAAAACTCACAGTGGTGAGAAAATAGGCAGGATGGTGTTTATGACAGACTTCCATGGGAGTTTCACAATGTGGGATCCTGAGATTAGAACATGGACATGATTTTGTAGCCCAGACTTTTTTGTATCCGTCGCGGTTGTACCATACCCCTACCTCAGCTCCTAGCATTAAGAAGGAGTCTATTCAATGAAATGAAAGTGAAGGAAGAAGTCTGAGCTTGGTTAAGACTGGCTTGATACATGAAAGTGAGCCAGAAACAGACTGCATTACGGCCATATTGGGGGTGGCCATGAAAGACAGTGGAAAGGGAAAATCTTTCCAGTGGGCAAGCTGGGGGCAGTGTCAGTTCAGCCCAGTCACTCAGTCTTGTCCAACTCTTTGTGACCCCATGCACTGCAGCATGCCAGGCTTCCCTCTCCATCACCAACTCCTGGAGTTTACTCAAACTCATGTGCATCAAGTCGGAAATGTCATTCAACCATCTCATCCTCTGTCATCCCCTTCTCCTCCCACCTTCAATCTTTCCCAGCATCAGGGTCTNGAAAAGAGACAAAGAAGGCCACTACATAATGATTAAAGGATCAATCCAAGAAGAAGATAGAACAATTATAAATATATATGCACCCAACATGGGAGCACCTCAATATGTAAGACAGATGCTAACAAGCATGAAAGGGGAAATTAACAGTAACACAATAATAGTGGGAGACTTTAATACCCCACTCACACCTATGGACAGATCAACTAAACAGAAAATTAACAAAGAAACGCAAACTTTAAATGATACAATAGACCAGTTAGATCTAATTGATATCTATAGGACATTTCACCCCAAAACAATGAATTTCACCTTTTTCTCAAGTGCTCACGGAACCTTTTCCATGATAGATCACATCCTGGGCCATAAATCTAACCTCAATAAATTCAAAAAAAATCGAAATCATTCTAAACATATTTTTGAAGTGGGTTACTAAGATTTTTTAGACCTGAAATTCTACTTTTCTACCTTTTTTTTTTGGTAGGAATAATGAATTTTAATGGAGTGCTGGAGCAATTTGTTCCTTGTCTACCTGGTTATGAGGCTTGCTTATGGTAAGTAAAAAGGATGATATAGTGACAACAGAAAGTAATTCAAACAAAGGTGAAATTAAGGAATTATTACAGATCAAGAGAATGAGAAATCGTGGTCTAAGGCACCCATTTCAAACAACAGTTCCTATAAGTGATGTTTCCCATAATATTACCCTATTTTTATGGAACAATGTCTGTAGTTATGTCTATCTGAATAAAATATCCCATATACTCTAAATAGACCTGCATTATTTTACTGCTTATCACAAAACTTTATTTACTTCCAAGCTGTAGTTAATTCATTAATTAATAACTCTAAAATTGTTATAAAGAATATCAAGTCATATATTATAAAAATTAAATGTTATTAACAAAAGTACATTCTCTTATGCAAAATCTTACTTTGATTTTACTTTAATTGGGAGAAAAAAAATTTGATAGCGATTCTGATGGATTTGCCATTCATAGAGATTTTCTGCCAAACAGATGGTTCCAACTTAACAATTAGATTTGCCTACAGAATACAAACAAATGGCTAAGGGAAGAGAAAATGGAAAGAATAAAATGAGAAAAGGGAGTTTTTTCAGGTAGCTAATCATATTACCATGTGTGTTCACTGCTCATGACTAATCCACTGCTTATCCTCCTAAGCATTTCCCAGAACACTCATTCCAAGGATGACAGTTCATTGGAAAATAACAGCTATGAGGTAGAACATTTGTACACGTTATCTTATGGAATTTAATTGTCACAATAACCCTCTGGTTTACATTTTACAGTTAAGGTATTGGGATACGGAAAGCTTAAGTCCAAGGACAACAGTCAGTGCTAGAGTAAGGATTCAAGTCCAGATTTTTCTGGTTACAAATCTACTCCCTTAGCTTCAGTACCATCCTCTCCATTTGCTAGACATTTCTCTGATTTGTACCAAAATTTACCCCTCATTCATGAAACTACTTTTTTCATACCTTATCTAGCTCCTGTGGTACATGGCAAAGTTCAATGGCTTTCTCTGAATATCTTCCAAAGAAGGTGTTTTAGCTTCCATGTGGTATTGAATCTGAAACATTGATGACATTTTTAACATAAGTTTAAAATGTATATGTCTTAATATAAGATTTAAACATATCTCTCAAAATTACTTTTGCATTTTTTTCACTAATTTGAGTGATGGGTTTTTTATTGTTTCATTTGCCAGTAGGAATTGTTCTACTGGTTAATTTTTCAGGTTAAAGTGGTTTGAAAGCTTTAACACTGATATGAAGAAATTTACCAATTTAAAAATAAAGCAAATTTTCTGGGGAACTTTAATCTCTAAGGTATTTATTATGTCATTGGACAAAAAGAGTTGTATTCATGTTGGCCTAACAAGAATACACCACCTAGCTTATTGTGTTCCTAATATCTAACCTATATTTTGCCTTCTTTATCTTCCAATCATTGCAATTTGTCCTCATGTCTTCTGAGGCTATGAATAATTCCCTTATCCATCATATTTTTACCCAAGAGGCATTATTTATAGACTGTGAACATGGCTCACCTGTTTTCTTTTTTCAAGACTACATAAGTTAATTTTTTCAGTTGTTTCACGTGTCTTTTACTCATTTGGGAGGATCTTTTCTGTTCTCTTTTGAGCTTTCTCCAATTATCCTAAACATTTCCTAAAATTTTCAGAGAAGGCATATTTAGAAAAATTTAAAATTCAGACTCATTCAACTGGGCAGAAAATTGCTGTTTTTTTCTCCAGTGTTACACCTTTGACTGAGCTATGTAGATTGACTTTAAGTCTCTGGCATTAGCCATCACTGGGTAAATGAATTTATTTTGCAAATGCATTTGATCACTAGAGGACCATTTGAAAACTTTGAAGTGTAGTTTCTACTAGATTTAATTCTTATCTTTTACCCTTATAAGCAATAAGTACTAAAGCTTTAAGTTTGGTTAGAAATACAATGAATATTTTTGGTTTTCTGAAATATTTTCTATGCACAGTGCTACTTATTAGGATAAGTAAATCCAGTTTTAGTTTAATTTTTTCTTGGTAAGATTTCCTAACACATTATATATTTATCTTATTCAACTACACTGATTGCTATTAGATTTTAGAAATATGTTCTTTTACAGAGGTACAATTTGTTCAATAACATTAAGATACAACATATTTCAGACTATAGGAATGAAGAAATTATATTAGGAACTGAAATCATGAAATCAGTCTGAAAGATATATTTGTGTGTAGTTTAGAAAGATTCATAGGCAGAAAGTCGTTTTCATGTAGTGTTAGGGGGAAGAAAAACAATTCTTTTTCAGACAGTATATCAACATTCTGTAGAAACAAAATGCATTATGAATTACCAGTTCAAAAAAAAAAAAAACTGGTATTGTGAAAGGATGAACTTAGAGCAAAAGTGGAAAATTTGGATATATGTGCAAAGTTCTCAGCTTCTAATCACATGGAGAAAATTTGAAATATTTTCCCCTTACTTTTCCACTAACTTTTAAATTTGATTTACTAAATGGTTCTGCTTCCTAACCCAAATCTTTGTCACTAATTCTGTTTTCCTTCAAGAAAGTGAGCAATAGGAATAGAATCTCTGACCTAGAACAAGGGAACGGTGTGCTCATTTCCCATTTAGTAAACGTTTGTTGATAATGATGAATGGTACACCTCAGAAACTGGAACACCAAAATTCTCCATCTGACCACAGCTTATGACTCTTTCACCTCTTTCAGTCTCTTTGTCCCAATAAGCTTACTATTTTACCTCATGGAACCTCATGCTTGGTCACTTTTTCTTTATTCTCTAACTCCATTAGCCCCTCCTGGCAGCCCACCGTTCCTCACTCACACTGGACCCCACAATCTGTCATTTCAAATGCATTCTTGGTAGCACCTTCTCATCCATCACTCCCTTGACCATCTGCCTCACTTGTCTCACCAGTCTCCAACCCTAAAATCCATTTTCTTTGCTTTTGCTCTCAGGTTGCCAAATGCTGTTAGGGAAAATCACATAACTGAGCTGATTTTCTCCATTACAAATTTAATTTTCAACCTCAGCTGGCCCCTCAAATCAGTTCAGCAATCCTTTTACTTAATCCTAATCAACAACTTTTCTCATTTCCCTTAGTGGCTATTCTAAATCTTGCCCATATTTCTAAAACCCTCTGCCCCTACCCTGCCCACCTATTCTTGGCAGGTCGCCAGCTCCCTACTTTACAAGGAAATTAGAAGCCACCTGTATGAACTCTCCCAACTTCCACATTTTCACCTCTAGAGTTTATCTGTATCTCATCTGCTCATGCTTCTTTCCCTTGTTTGTCAAAGAAATATCTTGACACATTTGTAAAACTAACTCTTCTACCTGGTTTTTATTTCTAGCTACTTTTGTCTTCACAAATCCTTTTGCTTGTCAATTATATTTTGTTGTTTGCATCTGTAATTCCTTCTTCTAAACTAGGTCCTTTGTTGCATGAATAAGCATGTCTAACTTCCAACTATTCTTATAATTAAAATAAAACTTGCAACTTAACACCTTCTTTTTTCCAAGTTTTAATTAAGCAAAAAGTACTGAGCATCTTACATGGGTCAGTTAGTCAGTCAGTCATTTCAGTCGCTCAGTCATGTCTGACTCTAGCACTGACTGTGACCCCATGAATCACAGCACACCAGGCCTCCCTGTCCATCACCATCTCCTGGAGTTGACTCAAACTCACGTCCATCGAGTCAGTGATGCCATCCAGCCATCTCATCCTCGGTCGTCCCCTTCTCCTCCTGCCCCCAATCCCTCCCAGCATCAGAGTCTTTTCCAGTGAGTCAACTCTTCACATGAGCTGGCCAAAGTACTGTAATTTCAGCTGTAGCATCATTCCTTCCAAAGAAATCCCAGGGCTGATCTCCTTCAGAATGGACTGGTTGGATCTCCTTGCAGTCCAAGGGACTGTCAGGAGTCTTCTCCAACACCACAGCTCAAAAGCATCAATTCTTCGGTGCTCAGCTTTCTTCACAGTCCAACCCTCACATCCATACATGACATGTTATAACCCCTGAAGATTTACTGATAGTAGACCAGGACCCCACCATATTAAAAACACAGACATCGCTTTGGCAACAAAAGTCTGTATAGTCAAAACAATATTTTTTCCATTTGTTATGTATGGATGTGAGAGTTGGACCATAAAGGAGGCTGAGCACCCAAGAACTGATGCATTTGAATTGTGGTGTTAGAGATTACACTTGAGAGTCCCTTAAACTGCAAAGAGATCAAACCAGTCAACCATTAATGAAATCAACCCTGAATATTCATTGGAACGGTTGTCATTGAAGGTGAAGCTCCAATACTGTGTCCACCTGATGAGAAGAGCCAACTCATTGGAAACACTTCTGATGCTTGAAAAGACTGAAGGCAAAAAGAGAAGAGGGCAGCAGAGGATGAGATGGTTAGATAGCATCACCAACTTCACGAAGATGAATTTGATCAAACTCTGGGAGATAGTGCAGAACAGGGGAGCCTGGCATGCTGCAGCCCATGGGGTCACAAAAAGTAAGACATGACTTAGAGACTGAACAGCAAGAAGACTAGGTTCCAGCCCTCACGTAGCTTATAGATTCTTCATAAGGAGTCTCTATTTACCTTCCTTTCACTTCCTGAATACTGTAATTGGTGACCTACCATAATATTCTATGGGAGGGCACTGCTTTTATTTATAAGTCTGAGACAAATTCTTTGCATTTTCATGATGATAGGCTTTGTTGGTTCAGTAGCCTTGGAATCTGAGGGAAGGACATACTAGGCCAGTCATAACAAAGTGCCAAAGATTGGGTGGCTTAAAGGGAAGTTTACTGTTTCATAGTTCAGGAGGCTAGAAATCTGCAATCAAGATGTCAGCAGTACTATGTTCTCTCTAAGAGTTTAATAGAAAACTCTTCCTTGTCTTGTTTAGCTTTCCAGTATTTGTTAACAATCTCTGGCATTCTTTGGCTTGTAGAAACACTCTTATAGTTTTATGGCCATCTTCTTCTGTTACTTCACATAATTTTCAAACTATGTCTCTGTGTCCAAATCTCCCATTTTTATAAGAATGCCAATTTGTATTGGACTACAATCCACCTCAATAACTTCATTTTAACTTGATAATCTCTGCTAAGTTGCTTCAGTTGTGTCCAACTCTGTGTGACCCCATAGACGGCAGCCCACCAGGCTCCCCTGTCCCTGGGATTCTCCATGTATAACACTGGAGTGGGTTGCCATTTCCTTCTCCAATGCATGAAACTGAAAAGTGAAAGCGAAGTCGCTCAGTCGTGTCTGACTCTTCTTGACCCCATGGACTGCAGCCTATCAGGCTCCTCCGTCCATGGGATTCTCCAGGCAAGTGTACTGGAGTGGGTTGTCATTGCCTTCTCCTAATAATCCCTGTAAAGGCCCTATTTCCAAATAGGGTCACATTGTGAGGTACCGGAGTTTAGTATATCTAACATATCTATTTTGTGGGTACAATTCAACCTGTAAAATTTGCTTTACTCAAAAATGAACCGTTGCTGCCTCTGGATGAACAGTATTTTCAGATATTTAGTCTGATGACTGACATGGTTAATACTGATTATTAAAGCAAAGAGTTTTCTTGTCTGAGGATTATCTTAAAACTGTCTGGCCCATTAATAAAAGTTAAAGGAAGGGTATAAGCAGTACCTTAGGGGCTCATTTACATAAGGATTAAAATTTGGGTCAAAATTTTGGGTCAAAATCTTTAAGACAAAGAACAGATCTTTCATATACTAAAGGAACTTGAGTTTCTTCCTTCTATAATAGAAGCTAAATGGACTAGATTAGTGGTCAATCTGATTAGATTAAAATCTAATTTCTAAGATTCCCTTGCAGCTAAGTTCTCATGTTACCTCTGTTCTGTTGATCAGATGCATTTCAGGAGGCATGTTTAGGAAGTTAGCATCTCGGAGAAATCAGATCATCTTCCAAACACTGAACAAAAGCATTGGTTCTTTGGTGATGTCTTCCTGGAAGTATCTGGTGTCATACTTGTTAGGCAGCAGATAGAAACAGCAGTTCTATGTGCTGTGGGTGAGGACTTTTTGGTTTTTATTTTTCTGGATGTATCTATCATAACTTGCTTTGTTCTTAGCTCTGAGGCAATCAACTTAGGTTGCTGGCTTTCCTGGATATTCTGTGAGCTTTCTACATTCTGATTTAAAAAAAAAAAAAAAAAGCTGTCACTTCCAGTGAATTACTGTAATTTATAGAATGTATTGGGAACTTTTACATCTTTTTATTCAGTTTCATATCTGGATCTAACAATTCAGTATATCAAGCTTTTATTTCTTAGCTGACTGATTAAAATTTTCCTTGAGTAACTCAGGCAGAAAAAATACAATTTTTCTAGTGCAGGCAGGGTTTCTCAATCTTGGCACTAATGGTATTTTAAAACAAATAACTCTTTATCGTAGCTGGCTCTCTTGTATATGGTGGGTTGGTTAGAAGCCTATTCTAGCTTCTATCCACTAGTTATAGTCATATCTCCTCCCACTTGTGATAATTCAAAACGAAAGTGTCCAGACATTTGTTAAGTGTCCCCTGAGAGCCAAAATCTCATCACCCCTCATCCACAACCCCCCATTCCCTTTGAAAACCACAGCTAAAGCGCTCCACATGTAATAATGCATTTAGTTTTTAAAGCAGCTCTATGGGGAAAATATTATAATTTTACACATTTCATAGTTATTATTAATACTATTTTCTAAACTTCTATGCACCCGGAGGGAGTTTGCCTCACTTGCAGAAGTCACATGAAATGAAGTTGATCCAGGTATATAGCTGACCTAGAGTAATGCTTCAATTCACTGCACTCTATCCTCACCAGGCTCCCCTGGTGGCTCAGTGGTTAAAGCGTCTGCCTGCAATACAGAAGACATGGGTTTGATCCCTGGGTTGGGAAGATTCCCCCTGGAGAAGGAACTGGCAACCCACTCCAGTATTCTTGCCTGGAGAATCCCATGGACAGAGGAGCCTNGGCTCAGTGGTTAAAGCGTCTGCCTGCAATACAGAAGACATGGGTTTGATCCCTGGGTTGGGAAGATTCCCCCTGGAGAAGGAACTGGCAACCCACTCCAGTATTCTTGCCTGGAGAATCCCATGGACAGAGGAGCCTGGTGGGCTCACAAAGAGTCGGACACGACTGAGTGACTTCAATTTCACTTTCTATGCTGATTAGCTCAATAATGTTGTATAAGCAGTCATCATTTTCATTAAACCTTAAAGCATTTGGCGATCTTGAAATGAAGGAGCCGTATTTTTATTCTGATTTAAATGTTAAAAACACTTAAGATACTGTACCTTCATATCATTGAATCTGACATGCCTCAACAATAAGATTTTATCTTACTTTGCAGTGTATCCTGAATTTTGCCTCTAGTTGTTTCCCAAAAACATAATTCTTATCTAGCAACTCTCCTAATGTTTTCTTTCACCTACAGAGTCCTCACTCTTTACCTCTACGTATATGAATCTTTACAATAGCTTATATATCCAAATTCATAGTCTACTATTGATGTCTCTAGAGCATAAATTAAGCATGGCTTTCCATTGTTTCCAATAACACTTCAAGTTGTACCAATATTAAACCAATTTTTCCTTTTTAGAATAGCCTTTTTTGTCCCTATGCCTGGAGATATATTCATTCTACAGGCTTTACACTAATGCTACCTACTTGTTAAGATTTGTACATCTCTACTACTTTTTATCCCCTGGGTTCCTATGGCATTTTTGTAAGCCTCATTAGAGCACTTGTAATATTGAACTGTAAATATTGGACTTTACATATTTGTTTCAAACTGGAGAGTTGAGCTAATTAAGGATCACACTGTACCTTATACTTTATGTCCCATGTCCCCAGCACTGGGCAGGGAGCTAGCTCCCCTAGCTCATAGAGCTTACTCAAAACATTAACTCAATAAATGAAATCTCCATCAACTCAAGATAACCATCACAGACCAGTGAAGTGGCCTTTATGATTACAGCTACTAAGATGTCTTTAAAGGGTTTCTGGTCCTAATCAAAATCTGTCCTTTTTTCATACTTCCTCATTGCCTCTGGAAACTACATAAAGTTGGGGATTTCCAGTGTTCATTTTAATTTCAAAGTTATGGATTTTATTTTCCAGGAGTATTTTGGTGATTACAACATTAAAATATAATCCAGTTGTGTTCCTGACACCATACACAAAGATAAACTCAAAATGGATTAAAGACCTAAATGTAAGACCAGAAACTATACTAATACAGTATTGTAAAGTAAAATAAAGTTAAAAAAAAAAAGAAACTATAAAACTCTAGAGGAAAACATAGGCAGAACACTCAGTGATGTAAATCAAAGCAAGGTCCTCTACGGCCCACCTCCCAGAATAATGGAAATAAAAACAAAAGTAAACAAGTGGGACCTGATTAAACTTAAAAGCTTTTGCACAGCAAANATAAAACTCTAGAGGAAAACATAGGCAGAACACTCAGTGATGTAAATCAAAGCAAGGTCCTCTACGGCCCACCTCCCAGAATAATGGAAATAAAAACAAAAGTAAACAAGTGGGACCTGATTAAACTTAAAAGCTTTTGCACAGCAAAGGAAACTAAAAGCAAGGTGAATGGGAGGAAATAATAGCAAATGAAACAACTGACAAAGGATTAATTTTCAGTTGTGTTCAAATACTTGTTCTCTACCCTCCTTTTCCCACCTGAGCATAACAAAGAGCTTCATTATGCTTTGCTTTCATTTTTAATCCATTATGCAATAAGCTACAAATGAAAAGAAATAATTGATATCATCTAAACATCTGTAACCAAGAGAAGCTACTGTTCAGAAAACTGGACTATTTCTTGCAAGAATGGTGAACTATTACCCTGGAGCCTTCCCAAGGTCAGAGTTACATTTTGGCAGTCATGCAACATTCCATTCAATTACCCATTCAATATATATTTATTGTGAAACTACTGAATTCTATATATACTATTAGTCCTTCATATACACCATTAAAGAAATTTATGAACAACATTTTTTTACGTTACAATTCAAAGTCAATAGTGTGTTTAATTTTCCAGTTGAGTTTGCATTAAACTCTTTTCTGCAAAATTCTGGGTTTCTGAAGACAAAAATAATCTTAAAATTTTTTAAGATTTTCATTAAAATGTCTTACATTTGTCATTTATTAATAAAAGTATGTTTTTTGTAGGAATACCTACTTTGTTCAAATAGCTTATATGAGCTTATTAAAGTACTGAGATTATTCAGTTTTATTTTTTCCATTTTCTTTTAAAAAAAGATGCTACAGATTTGTATGCTCATGATGAAGACCATATTTCTTTTATGGATGCCCCATAGGCACAGAAGGATTTCAAACATACTCCATGGAAAAGAACATTTAAGCCCAATATGGAAGAAAGTTAGTAGGTAACCTAAGCCTCGTGCCACTCCCACTCACAAAGCCCTGTGCTACTCTGGGTAAACCCAATGTCTCCAAAGATCATAGGTATAAAAAGGCCAGGCATACGTTCATTTATCATTTCTGAAATATTATCTCTGCAATATTCTTATAGGTTTCTGTCTGTCTACTCTTTCAAAAAAGAAGATATTTATTCATTTCCTAGGTACTTAGTTGACTCTGCATCTTTTAAAAACTGTTTTTATAAATATTTAGAGTGATCAAGTACTACATAGTTATGACTTATGACAAAGGATTCTTTACATGATAATATTCAGAACGCTCAATTTAAAATTTTGAGGGATGGTATGGNAGTTCCAAAGAATAGCAAGAAGAGATAAGAAAGCCTTCTTCAGCGATCAGTGCAAAGAAACAGAGGCCAAGAACAGAATGGGAAAGATTAGAGATCTCTTCAAGAAATTAGAGATACCAAGGGAACATTTCATGCAAACTTTCCTCTTAGAATTGCTTTTTCTGTGTCACATAGCTTTTGTATCATTTTGTTTTCATTTTCATTTGTCTGCATGTATTCATTTACTTCCTTTTTGATTTCTTCAGTGATCCATCAGTTGTCTAGTGGCACATTGTTTAGCTATCATGTGCTTGTATTTTCTGCCTTTTTTCTTGTAATTGATTTCTAGTCTCATAGTGTTGTGGTTGGAAGAAATACTTGATATGATTTCAATTTTCTTATATTTACTGAGGTTTGGTTTGTGGCTTAGCATGAGTAGCATTTGATCTTTCCTGGAAATGATCCATGTACATTTGAAAAAATATGTATATTCTGCTACTTTTATATGGAATGTTCTATATATATATCTATTAATCTATTTGGCCTGTGTCATTTAAGGCCATTGCTTCCTTACTGACTTTCTGTCTGGATGATTTGTTCATCAATGTAGTAGGGTATTAAGGTCCCCTACTATTATTGTGTTATTGTCAATTTCTCCTTTATGTCTGTTAGTATTTGCTTATGCATTTAGGTGATTCTATGTTGAATGCATTTGTATTTATAATTGTTATATCTTTTTCTTGCATTGATCCCTTGATTATATCATTTGGTAATGTTGGCCTGCTGATTGATGGACTAGGTCTGTAGGCTGTGAGACTGTTGTCTTGGTGCTGGTGTCTGCCTGCTGGTGGATTAGGCTGTCCCAGAGGTGAGGACAGGCTTTATGGTAGTTGGTGCTTGGTATTTGGGGGCAGATACCTGCCCACTTGTGGGTGGACCTGGATTGCAGGGTCTCTGGCTGCAGGGCCCTAGGGGTCCCGAGTCTAGTGCCTGCATACCAGCGTGTGGATCAGGTCCTGGACCCTCTGATTGGCATGGCTGTGTTCGTAGGAAGCTGTGGGCTCAGGGAGTTTTAAGGCAGTCTCTTCTGGAGGGCTGTGAGTTGCTTATTAGTTGCTTGGCCTGAGGTATTCCAGTACTGGGTGTGGAGTTGGGCTGGGTCTCAAGATCAGTAAGCTAAAGGGAGGATTCCAGAATGGTGTTGACCAACCCCAGTGTCCATGTGGGAGAACAAACTCTCAATAATGGCTTCTTCCAGTGTCTGTGTCCCCAGAGTGAGCCTCTTCCAGTTGCCTCTTGCTTCTCTTGGAGACTCGTCAAAATTATCTGGTAAGTCTGACCCAGGTTCTTTTCAAATTACTACTTCTGCCCTCGGCCCCAGAGTATGTGAGATTTTGTGCCTTTTAAAGAGAAATGTTTCTCAAATATTATATATTAATGCATATATATATATATATGGAATCCAATACTTTGGCCACCTGATGTGAAGAGCTGACTCCATGGGAAAAGACCCTGATGCTGGTAAAGACTGAGGGCAGGAGGAGAAGGGGGCAATTGAGGATGAAATGATTGGATGGCATCTCCAACTCAGTGGACATGGGTTTGAGCACACTCTGGGAGATAGTGAAGGACAAGGAAGCCTGGTATGCTGCAGTCCATGGGGTCACAATGGGTCAAGACACAACTTAGCAACTAAACAACAACAACAAATGGAATCTAGAAGGATGGTACTGATGAACTTGCAGGGCAACAGTGGAGACGCAGACACAGAGAGCAGACTGTAGACACAGTGGGGGAAGGAGAGGGTGGGGCGATGGAGAGACTAGCATGGAAACATATACACTACCATATGTGAAATATATAGCCAGTGGGAATTCACTGTATGATGCAGGGAGGTCAAACCCCATGCTCTGTGCCAACCTAGGAGGGTGAGAGGAGGTGGGAGGTGGGAGGAAGCTACAAGGCGGAGGGGTCATATGTATACCTATGGCTGACTCATGTTGATACATGACAGAAACCAATTCAATACTTTAAAGCAAGTATCTTCCAATTAAAAATAAATTATAAGAAAAAAAACTTCCCCCCCAAAACAGAATGGTGTTTCTATGTCCCACAGCCCCCTGGGTCTCCCAAAAGCAAGTCCTGCTGGCCTTCAAAGCCAAACATTCTGGGTCTCATCTTGGCACAGGACCCTCAGGCCAGGGAACCCGATGTGGGGTTAGACCCCTCCCTCCTTGGAGAGAATCTCTGCAGTTGTAATTATTCTCCTGTTTGTAGATCACCCACCTAGAGGTGTGGGGCTTGACTATACCTCAACTCATCCCATCTATCTTGTTGTGGTTCCTTCTTTGTATCGTCAGTTGTAAAAAGTCTCTTCTGGCAGGTTCCAGTCTTTTTCACTGATGATTGTTCTGTGAATAGTCGCAGTTTCTGTTCGCCCATGAGAAGAGGCTCACTCAGGGTCTTTCTATGCTGCCATCTTGGCTGATCCTCTGTAATCGCATTTCTTTCTGATTGGATATTGTTTTATAGACAATTTAAATGGCTTGATGTTAATAAGGGCTTCCCAGGTGGCACTCGTGGTAAAGAACCCACCTGTCAATGCAGGAGACATAAGAGACGTGGGTCAATCCCTGGGTCAGGAAGATTCTCTGGAGGAGAGCATGGCAACCCCCACTCCAGTATTCTTGCCTCAAGAATCCCACGGACCGTGGAGCCTGGTGGGCTACAGTCCATAGGCTCACAAAGAGTCGGACACAGTGGAAGCAACTTGGCTGCTGCTGCTGCTGCTGCCGCTAAGTCGCTTCAGTCGTGTCCGACTCNTATTCTTGCCTCAAGAATCCCACGGACCGTGGAGCCTGGTGGGCTACAGTCCATAGGCTCACAAAGAGTCGGACACAGTGGAAGCAACTTGGCTGCTGCTGCTGCTGCTGCCGCTAAGTCGCTTCAGTCGTGTCCGACTCTGTGACCCCATAGACGGCAGCCCACAAGGCTCCCCCGTCCCTGGGATTCTCCAGGCAAGAACACTGGAGTGGGTTGCCATTTCCTTCTCCAATGCATGAAAGTGAAAAGTGAAAGTGAAGTTACTCAGTCGTGTCTGACTCTTTGCTACCCCATGGACTGCAGGCCACCAGGTTCCTCTGTCCATGGGATTTTCCAGGCAAGAGTACTGCAGTGGGTTGCCATTGCCTTCACCCACACACAAAGTTAGTATGGTATACAGGAAGTGAGAAAGTGGGTAATGCAGTAGAAAATTTAGGATACCTCAAGACTTAAACCAGATGCTTAAGACTAAAAAGGAGACGCTCTGGAGGAACTACAAATAGTTTTTACTTGATTTAAAGAAATTTGAAAATTGCAGAATTGACTCTAATTTTCAATTAGATGGATTGAGCCAGTGAATGCTCAAATTTGCGTGAAACCAGAGAGCTGAAAGTCACTCAGATTCAAATTATAGCACAAATAAAATTTCATTCTGTTTAGCTATGCCTCCTTGCACAATTGCCTGAGGAACGTGGGTGTCCTTGCCCACAGCCTTTGAGTACTCAGGAAGTATGGTTTATAAATATCTCCAGGTGAATTCAAATGGAACAGATTTCAGACGCAGCATTTTGCACTATTTCTCATTTCATACTGTGAGTTACTGGGATGAATTAATTTGAATTTCCAATTCCAAAAAAGATGATCTGAATTCATAGTCTGGTACAATTGCCAGATAAAATACAGGATGCGTAGTTAAATTTCAGTTTCAAATATCCAGTGAATATTTCCTTTCAGTATGTTACACTAAATTTTTTTATTTGTTGTTTACCTGAAATTCAAATTCAAATGAGCATCCTCTATGTTCATTTGTTAGATCTGGCCACCCTACTTTTGTGGCACTAGTAGTAAAGAATCTGCCTGCCATTGCAGGAGACATAAGAGACATAGGTTTGATACCTGGGTTGGGAAGATTCCTTGGAGTAGAACCTGGCAACCCACTCCAGTATTCCTGCCTGGAAAATTCCATGGACAGAGGAGCCTGGTGGGCTATATTCCATGGGCCTGCAAAGGGTCAGACACAACTGAGCACACGCACACACACACACACACACACACACACACACACACCCCTTCTGCTCGTAGTAAGTACATAAAATTTCACTTGAACCACTGCTACCCTATCCATTCATAGGAGTGAAGAGGAAACACTAGCTTAAGAGGTGGTGGAAAATTTTTATTTAATATTTGTCCTGGTTTTGATCAGAAAGAAAAGAAATGGAGATTTTTTTTAAAGTAAATAATACCTATGCAATGAACATTTTTACAGCATTAGAACAGTCAGCTGTTTTATAATTGCAACTAAAATCTGACTCAACTGAAACCACTGGGCTCTTCAGGAACTTCAAGTTCCCTGAAATGACTGAGAACAAAAAAGGAGAAAGAACAGCAGCATCCCATGGAATGGGCAAGATGCTAGGATTTCCTGAGAGGCTGAGCCTGCAAGGTGGGTACCATGCAAAGGAGACTGGTGATATAGGCTAAGACAGTGGTTTCAAACTTTCGTCCATGAAATATATTGCAGTGATAAAGGAGTTGATTTTCCTTAACTGCTGAGATGGAATAATGGCTCCACCATCCTGCTTAACCTTTTTTTATATAAACTTGGGAATAGACTGACAGATTTCAAATCCTAATTCCATTACTTACCAACCATGAGGTTTTTGATAAGTTACATGACACTTCTCTATATTTTATTTGGAGACAGTAGAGCTGAAGAGTGTGGAGGATTCAGTAAGTATATAAAAGACACATAATAGCCTGGTACACAATGAGGATTAAACAGTTACATAAAAACTCTGGATTCTCAATGCATTCTGTACAGTAGTGTGTAAGAACTTGGATTTTTAGGGTCCTCCTGGTCTTGATTTGACTACCAGCTCTATGACTTCAGACAAATTATGTGAGCTTCCTAAGTCAGTTTCCTCATTAATGAAAAGAGGTCTAATAACTAAGTCAATCATATGATTAATGAGAATTTCAACTGAAATAATGCATGCCATTATTAAAAGATCATAATGTTCGATACTGTTTTGTTGAATGTTTTCCTTGCTTGACTTCTGGAATGCTGTAACATCCTGATTCTCTTCTTACCTCTCTGTCCTTTCTTTGCTAGATGTTTCTGAATTCTTTCCCTTTGCCCTGCCTTCCTCAATCACCTTTTGTACATACTCTGTGAGAGAATCTTTGCAGTTTCTCTGCTCCAGCCCCCGCCTCCATGCTAGCAATTCCTAAGTCTTTTACCTTCAATCTTTGATTTTCCACTTATACCATACTCATATGCAACTTATACTACCTTAATGTTTTACTTCAGAGTATTACTATTGTCTCAAAATGTACATGTTCAAAATAAAATTCTCATTTCCCACCTACTACTAATATCCATTAGAGTTATGGAGGAAGTAGTTGCTTTTCCGAATCTCCCTGCTTTTGCAAAGACAACCATTCTCTTGTCATCCACACTGTTAAAACCTTGTAGTCATCCTTGACACGTCCATTTCTATCAGCCTTCATATCCAGTCAATCACCACAGCACAGAGCAACCTACCAAAAACCAGGAAAGGAGAAGGAAAAATCATTGAAAAACAAAACCAGTTTTATTTCTTTTAAAAATTACTTAATTTATTTGCCTCTGTTGGGTCTTAATTATGGCAAATAAGCTCTAGAGCATGCAGGGTTAGTTGTCCCAAGGAATGTGGGATCTTAGTTCCCTGACCAGGGATCGAACCCACATCCCAAAATTAATTTCCAAATACATATCTGATAGAAAAACAAAATTAGTTATTTAAAATTACCCTCCTGCCTCATACACACACTTCCAACCACCTTCCCTAGGAGGATGAATATCGGTTGATAATTAGAGCATCTTTTGCTTGTCATCTTCAGGATAAAGGCTTTTCATATTTTAAACTGTGGGAGTAGGAAATAGCACTGAGACAACTGAGACACAGCTAAACTGTACTGCATAAAGAGAAACAGATATGAAGGGATAAAGACAGTGATGATGGGGAGGTAAAGATGCTGCAAGGGAAGACTAAGGCGGCTACCTGAGTAGTAGCTAGCTGAAGATGGACCACAGGAGAAAACAGAAATAGTCCTAACAAACTCTTCCATTAAGAATAAGACCTTGGTTGGGTCCTAGCTGCACCACTGTGACGGTTAATTTTAAGTGCCAACTTAACTGGGCTAAGGAATGCCAATACAGCTGGTAAAACATTATTTCTCACTGTGTCTATGAGGGTGTTTCCAGAAGAGATTGGCATTTCAATCTGTAAAGAAGATTGCCCTCATCGGTGTGGGTAGGCACCATCCAATAGGGAAAAATAGTAGAGGATGAGTGAGTTTGTTCTCTTGCTTGAGCTAGGACAGACATCTCCTGCATTTGGTCATCCACACCCATAATCCTTGGGCCTTTTC
Organism: Neotragus pygmaeus; assembly: GCA_006410875.1. NCBI lineage: Eukaryota > Metazoa > Chordata > Mammalia > Artiodactyla > Bovidae > Neotragus > Neotragus pygmaeus. Next base: position 580,966 of record SJYV01009304.1, on the reverse strand, counting down.
ATTGCACCACTAACAACTCCTCAAGGAGACTGGAAATATCTTGGCAGAATCAGTTAGTAAGGCATTTTGGCATTTGTTCCCTAAACAAGGCAGTACGATAATCTGAGTGGTGTGTTGCTGAAGCCAGGTTTATTGAGAAAAGCAGAAACACAGGTCCTTCTTAAGCATATTAGGTTAACAACCTCTTCTGGTGCACCCAAAGATACTCTAATCAATTTCCTACTCTAGGCTGTTCTCAACTGCCTGGAGGGCACAGTGAAGGCCACAGCCCCTTCCCACTCCCATACATCAACCCATCCCAGTTACATACAGAAAATGATACTAAATGATCAAGGCATTAATTATCGTTGTTAAGAGGATAGATGAGACTGATTTACTTTCCATAATAATTTAGGCCATTAATTTGGGAAGCAAATCAATTAAATCTCTTAATATATGATAAAAATATTTTTTGTAAATCAAACTGTGAGCAAAGAGGGTCAACAGACAGTTCAGCTGAGTTCAGTCGCTCAGTCTTGTCCAACTCTTTGCGACCCTATGGACTGCACCACGCCAAGCTTCCCTGTCCATCACCAGCTTCCAGAGCTTACTCAAACTCATGTCCATCAGGTTGGTGATGCCATCCAACCACCTACCTCATCCTCTGTTGTCCCCTTCTCCTCCCGCTTTCAATCTTCCCCAGCATCAGGGTCTTTTCAAATGAGTCAGTTCTTTGCATAACGTGGCCAAAGTATTGGAGTTTCAGCTTCAACATCAGTCCTTCCAATGAATATTCAGGACTGATTTCCTTTAGGATTGACTAGTTGGATCTCTTTGCATTCTGAGGGACTCAAGAGTTTTCTCCAACACCACAGTTCAGAAGCATCAGTTCTTTGGCACTCAGCTTTCTTTATAGTCCAACTCTCACATCCACACATGACTACTGGAAAAACCATAGCCTTGACTAGATGGACCTTTGTTGACAAAGTAATGTCTCTGCTTTTTAATATGTTGTCTAGATTGGTCATAGGTTTTCTTCCAAGGAGCCAAGCATCTTTTAATTTCATGGCTGCAATCACCATCTGCAGTGAATTTGGAGCCCCCAAAACTAAAATCTCTCACTGTTTCCACTGTTTCCCATCTATTTGCCATGAAGACCTGGGATCAAATGCCATGATCTTTGTTTTCTGAATGTTGAGCTTTAAGCCAACTTTTTCATTCTTCTCTTTCACTTTAATCAAGAGACTCTTCAGTTCCTCTTTGCTTTCTGCCATAAGGGTGGCGTCATCTGCATATCTGAGGTTATTGATATTTCTCCTGGCAATCTTGATTCCAGCTTGTGCTTCATCCAGCCTGGCATTTTGCATGACGTACTCTGCATATCAGTTAAATAAGCAGTGTGACAATATACAAACTTGATGTACTCCTTTCCTGATTTGGAACCAGTAGATGGACAGTAGGTGGTACTAAAAATACATATAATCTTAGAAGTCTTTTGTAATATGCAGGAATAAAATAGATGCTCTAGTGGCATCATGACTCATGACTCATGACTAGGTGGACATGAATTTGAGCAAGCTCTGGGAGTTGGTGATGGACAGGGAGGCCTGGCATGCTGCAGTCCATGGGGTTGCAAAGAGTCAGACATGACCAAGTAACTGAACTGAACTGAATGAAATAATCTCTGAAACATGCTTGCTGATATTTTCTAAGCCAAAAATTAGGCTTTATAAAGTCTAGCAAAATGTGTCTTTTTGTTTTTTGCTATGAGAACATAAAGACATGGAAAAGATTTTTTAGATGTTGAAAACCATTATCAGGGGACTTCTCTGGTGGTCCAGTGGTTATGAATCCATGCTTCTAATGCAGGTGGCACAGGTTTGATCCCTGCTCTGGGAACTAAGATTCCACATACCACACAGCCCAGCCTAAAATAAAATAAAAATAAAATATTAAAACCATTANCCCTTCTCCTCCCGCTTTCAATCTTCCCCAGCATCAGGGTCTTTTCAAATGAGTCAGTTCTTTGCATAACGTGGCCAAAGTATTGGAGTTTCAGCTTCAACATCAGTCCTTCCAATGAATATTCAGGACTGATTTCCTTTAGGATTGACTAGTTGGATCTCTTTGCATTCTGAGGGACTCAAGAGTTTTCTCCAACACCACAGTTCAGAAGCATCAGTTCTTTGGCACTCAGCTTTCTTTATAGTCCAACTCTCACATCCACACATGACTACTGGAAAAACCATAGCCTTGACTAGATGGACCTTTGTTGACAAAGTAATGTCTCTGCTTTTTAATATGTTGTCTAGATTGGTCATAGGTTTTCTTCCAAGGAGCCAAGCATCTTTTAATTTCATGGCTGCAATCACCATCTGCAGTGAATTTGGAGCCCCCAAAACTAAAATCTCTCACTGTTTCCACTGTTTCCCATCTATTTGCCATGAAGACCTGGGATCAAATGCCATGATCTTTGTTTTCTGAATGTTGAGCTTTAAGCCAACTTTTTCATTCTTCTCTTTCACTTTAATCAAGAGACTCTTCAGTTCCTCTTTGCTTTCTGCCATAAGGGTGGCGTCATCTGCATATCTGAGGTTATTGATATTTCTCCTGGCAATCTTGATTCCAGCTTGTGCTTCATCCAGCCTGGCATTTTGCATGACGTACTCTGCATATCAGTTAAATAAGCAGTGTGACAATATACAAACTTGATGTACTCCTTTCCTGATTTGGAACCAGTAGATGGACAGTAGGTGGTACTAAAAATACATATAATCTTAGAAGTCTTTTGTAATATGCAGGAATAAAATAGATGCTCTAGTGGCATCATGACTCATGACTCATGACTAGGTGGACATGAATTTGAGCAAGCTCTGGGAGTTGGTGATGGACAGGGAGGCCTGGCATGCTGCAGTCCATGGGGTTGCAAAGAGTCAGACATGACCAAGTAACTGAACTGAACTGAATGAAATAATCTCTGAAACATGCTTGCTGATATTTTCTAAGCCAAAAATTAGGCTTTATAAAGTCTAGCAAAATGTGTCTTTTTGTTTTTTGCTATGAGAACATAAAGACATGGAAAAGATTTTTTAGATGTTGAAAACCATTATCAGGGGACTTCTCTGGTGGTCCAGTGGTTATGAATCCATGCTTCTAATGCAGGTGGCACAGGTTTGATCCCTGCTCTGGGAACTAAGATTCCACATACCACACAGCCCAGCCTAAAATAAAATAAAAATAAAATATTAAAACCATTATTATACACAGTTATATGTTTGATACATACTCTTTACTGAAAAAGAAACACATGCAATTTCGGAGGATCTGGAAAAATCCAAGATATGTGATCTTCCTAACCAACAAGAGTCAGTCTTTAAAGTGTTGTACTTCATTGACTCAATTAAGCCATCATTTTAACAATTCACTCTTATTTTATGTACTGCTAGGAAAAATACAGTGGCCAATTAAAATATAAAAGAGCATTTTCTAATTACTTATTATTCTTATTGACTATAAGACACACTATGATTTCAGAGCAGTTAAAATACAAATTATAAGAGTTTCTTAAAGGAGACGTGGTATTTGATATGGCTTACAACAAGCAGGAATTGTGTAGCTTTTATTTCTCTGATCAGTAAGTCTTTTTCACAAAGTGATCTTATGGCTATTATTGCATATTATAAAGAAATGATTCCTATTGTAAAGTTTAACTAAACAAGAGTTTGTAAGTAAAACACAAGTGGAAAGGGTCAGATATGGTACAATGGGACCCAGCGGCGAGTGCCCCCACAGTGATGGTGCAGGCTGTGATGGTTTGCCCCAGTGGGTCCAGCAACGTTGGCCATAGGTGGCTGGTTTGGTTTTGACTATGGTCCTAGCCACTGCTTGGCATCCTTTGTTCCTACCAGTTTTCTATTCTGGGTCCTCCAGCTTTCCAAAGAGTTCTGTGAGCTCCTCATTATCCCTCAATAAATTCTTTGTCTTCCTAAGTCAGCCAGACTTGCATCTAAGAACCTTGACTGATACTTCTGGATTTCAGCAATTGAGCAGAGAGAATTGATACAATTTGCAGCAAATCAGTGATTTAGCTTTTCTAAGGACAGTTACCAATGTCTTCCACTTCTCTAAATGACCATTTCCAAAATGGATATAAATCCAACCATGCATGCTAAGTCTCTTCAGTCATGTCCAGCTCTTTGCAACCCTATGGACTATAGCCCACCAGGCTCCTCTATCCTTGGGATTCTCCAGGGAAGAATACTGGAGTGGGTTACCATCTCCTTCTCCAGGAAATCTTCTCCATCTTCTCCAACCTCTCTTACATCTTCTGTGTTGGCAGGCATGTTCTTTACCACTAGCACCCCACCTGCTGCTGCTAAGTCACTTCAGTCGTGTCCGACTCTGTGCGACCCCATAGACGGCAGCCCACCAGGTTCCCCTAGCACCACCTGAGAAACCCAAATCCAGCCATGTTCAACAATTAAAAAATAGTTGAATCATGCAGTATCAAAAGCACACATACACCCACTCTTTTAGAATGTAATTTACAAAGTCATAGAAGGAATATACTGCCTGTTTTACAGAGGAGTTGCTGCTAAGTCACTTCAGTCGTGTCCAACTCTGTGTGACCCCATAGATGGCAGCCTACCAGGCTCCCCCGTCCCTGGGATTCTCCAGGCAAGAACACTGGAGTGGGTTGCCATTTCCTTCTCCAATGCATGAAAGTGAAAAGTGAAAGTGAAGTCGCTCAGTCCTATCCGACTCTTAGCGACCCCATGGACTGCAGCCTACCAGACTCCTCTGTCCATAGGATTTTCCAGGCAAGAGTACTGGAGTGGGGTGCCATTGCCTTCTCTGACAAAGAAGTTAAATCACCAAAATATACTTTGCTCAGTTACTATGATTCAGTGGCGAAACTAGAAATGGAAGGAATTCTTCAGTCATAATACAAATGCAAATTACATGGTAGTAAATTGATTCCAGTTAATAATAGGAAATGCCAATTTCATTAGTTTTACTGTAACAAAAGTTAATTAATTTGATAGGCTGATGATTTCCTTGTACTTATTTGCAAAGTTGCCTTACCCCATTTCATAATTTGTACCCACCTTACCAAAGCAATGTCAACATATCCCTTTTTCTTCAAAGTCCTCTGGAGTGTTGCAGCTTTAGTGAGTTTAAAAGCCAAATATTGCTTTCCTCAAGAAACACAGCTTTTAATCATATAAATGGAAATAATAGGTAACACCTGTAGAGTGCTTCATTAGGACCAAGCACTGTTCTATGTCTTTATGTATGGTAACCAGTTTAGTCTTTATAAGAATGCTAGGAGGAAAATATTATCACCCTTATTATCTTCATTTTATAGATGAGGACACTGAGGCACGGAGGAATTTAATTACCTGACTGATGACTGTAGCCCACCAGACTCCTCTGTCCATGGGATTCTCCAGGCAAGGATACTGGAAGTGAGCTGCCAAAACCTCCTCAAGGGGATCCTCCTGATCCAGGGATCAAACCTGTGTCTCCTTTGGCTCCTGTATTGCAGGCAGATCCTTTAGTGCTAAGCCATCAGGGAAGACCCGTAACCGGGGTTGCCTGTACATAAAATTTGCTTCCTTCTATACACCTGTACTTGCTCTTGTGATAATCAGATGTAATTGATGGTGCATTGTTATTTTCCTTTGCAGTTTCATTGAAAATAAGGATGTACACATAAACTGTCCTTCAGTAATTTACCATAAAATGTTTCTCTGGTTGCCTGAAATCATACATTTCTATCTCTGATAGGTATTTGGAGTTTCCCTGGTGGCTCAGACAGGCTTTCCTGGTAGCTCAGCTGGTAAAGAATCCGCTTACAATGCAGGAGACCCTAGTTTGATTCCTGGGTGTACCCACTACACTATTCTTGGGCTTCCCTGATGGCTCAGCTGGGAAAGAATCTGCCTGCAATGTGGGAGACCTGGGTTTGATCCCTGGGCTGGGAAGATCCCCTGGAGAATGGAATGGCTACCCACTACAGTATTCTGGCCTGGAGAATTCCATGGACTATACAGTCCATGGGGCCACAAGGAGTCAGACACGACTGAGTGACTTACACTTTCACTGGTGGCTCATATGGTAAAGAATCTGCCTGCAATGCTGGAGACCTGGGTTCGATCCCTGGGTTAGGAAGATTCCCTGGAGAAGGGAATGGCAACCCACTCCTGTATTCTTGTCTGGGAAGTCTCATAGACAGAGGAGCCTGGAGGGCTACAGTCCATGGAGTTGCAAAGAGTTGGACACAACTAATCAACTGACATTTCACTGACAGATTATTAATACATCCATATGTATGGCTGAGTCGCTTTGCTGTGCACCTGAAACTGGCACAGCACTATTAACTGGCTATACTCCAATATAAAACTAAAAAGCTAAAAATAAATTTCTACCTCTGATTTACAGACTGAATTGACAGAGGGCAACAGAGAAAGACAGACAGATCAAGTGACAAAAGCTATAGTGTGGGTGTCCAAGCAACCAGAAACCTTGGCTGAGGAAGATTTCTTCTTACACTGGCAAGCCGGGGACATTCCAGTTGGGCGCCTCTGTGCCTCTGTTGTGGAAAGCAGCTCAAATTCCCACACAAGAGGGGAATGTTTACCAGTCTGGGAACATTCTGGGTACTCAGGGAAGAGGGTGATAAGGGATCCCTTCATCTTTAGGCAAAGGAGAAGGTAAAAAATCTAATAAAAATCATATAAATAGTTAGCACTCTCTCTTCCCCCTCTAGCAAATGCCTCACTCAGAGTTATAAATCATTTCAACATACTAGAAAATCTATAAATCAACCAAGAAACATTGGCCGAGTGTCTCCCGTGATTAGGCTATGTGCTCAGAGTTTACATAATGCCTTTTAGCAGATTAAACTCTTGTAAAACTAACAGGTGAGACCTTAGAAACATTTACATGCCAGAATGTGTACCACAGAACATTAAGTGTAATAAACTTTGAGAAGGTAAGCTCCCTGAATGAAGGAAAATGAAAGATTAAAATGAAAAAGAAAAGACACTGAGGAAGTCTGACATTGCAGGCCTCAGTAAGGCCAGTGTGGTTGGTGTATTACACATGGTCTGGAGAAGGCAATGGCACCCCACTCCAGTACTCTTGCCTGATTTTCCACTGGAGTAGGGTGCCATTGCCTTCTCCGGACTATAGCATAATACACCTAAAATAATAAAATGTACTAGTCATTACTATAACCCCCTTTTAATACATCTTAAAATCAATCTTTTTCATGTCAAGTGAAAAACAAAAGACACGTGAATACCGTTCTAAGGCTAATATAGACTTTTTATTAAAAAAATGCAAATACTATATCTTTCCCTGGTTATGCTGTACCTCTGCTATTCATTCATTTCTTCACTCACTTCATTCACTTCTTCCACAAAAGTGTTGACTGCACGAGGGTGGGGGCCAGCACTGTTGCAAGGAATTGGGCCGTGAGGATGAATAGAAAGTCGTTCCTGCTGTCTCGGTTCAGTGTAAGCTCTCAATGAGTAGCAATAAGTATACTGAAGACAGAAAGAAATGACCATCTGTGCTGAAACACAGGAAGTAGAATTAAAGGAAGGGCGAGATAAAGTAGTAAACCACTCTGTGCTCAATCGTTCAGTCATGCCCAGCTCTTTGCGACCCCATGGACTGTAGCCCACCAGGCTCCTCTGTTCATGGGGTTTTGCAGGCAAGAACACTGGAGTGGGTTGCCATTTCCTTTGGCAGTCTAAATACCGGGGCCCACATTTCCTGGTCTGGGACTACTATTTCTTCTGGCACGCGCTCCTGCCCGCTATTGTTCCCTCCTGCCACTTTTCTCACTACCTTTCTCATCATTTTTTTTTTTCCCCTCCCACAGCAAAGGCAGAACAAAGTCAAAGGAGCTCTTGCAGGGACCTCCCTGGTGATCCAGTGGTTAAGAATGCACCTGCCAATGCAGAGGACATGGGTGTGATTCCTGGTCTGAAAAGATTCTGCATGCTGAAGGGCAACTAAACCTGAGCGCCGCACCTACTAAGCTTGTGCTCTAGAACCCACAAGCTGAAACAAAAGAAGCCACTGCAATGAGAAGCCAGTTCTCCACTATGACAGAGCAGCTGCTACTGACCACAGAGAGAAAGCCCGTGCAGAGCAAGGAAGACCCAGCACAGCCACAAATCAATCAATATTTTTAATTGCTCTTGGGTTGATTAGGGGAAGGAGGAAACCATTTGGGTACCATATCAGCTCCCCTATTCTTGAGCCACCGGAGCAAGGAAGGACTGGCATCTGATGCAGAGAGGCTTTAGTCGCAGAATCATTTGTAAGCTGGAAAGGACCACAAAGGCCATCCTCCCAACTATCCACTTTATAGCTGGGGACACTGAGGCTTAATGACTTATCCAAGGCCACACCTAATTAGCGGCATTGGTGGAGCTAGAACTCAGGCTTCTTAACAAGACCTCAGATGGGAGACTCCATCACTGCCTTCATCAGTCTCTTCAACCTCATGTTCCTGAGAATCAGGCAGTGCTTCATCTCTGGTTCTCCCAAGAAATGAAGGACAGTGGATTAAACTAGTCACCCTATAATCGTCCGTTCCTTAAGGATAACCACACCATGACTGTGACTCAAAGGACTTATTTTCTCATATCTTTTGTCATTTTTGCTCTTCCCAGAAGACTGATTTTCCTCTCTGTCCCTTTGAAAATATGGCGACCCGATCTGAACTCAGAGCTTTAAAGATCTGTTTGATGATGGAAAATAATGTCTCTGTACCCTGGTTTTCAGGGTGTCCTACTTTGACTTTTTATTTCTGCTTGCTATTCAGTTTTCAGAACCACATTACTAGTGTTCAGTGGGTCAGTAATGACCATGCGAGATTTATATTGTTGATTTATTTGTATAAGTGTGTTTTACTAAACGCTGTCCTGTGTGATGGCCTGTCTCCTCCCTACCCCTCGTCCTATGTGTCAGCTTGTCAGTAATGACCAGGTGGTACGTACGTGTCAAGAAAACTAATCACCTTCTAACAGGATTTGGAAGGGAATTAAGGCGGATCTTGTGCCCTTCCTGTTCCAACTTTAGCAGCTCAAGGTCCATGACTGCTTAGAGATTAGCTGGTTGGCAACGGCACCTGGGGGCATCTCAGAGTCCTGGTTCTCTCTCCAGGCCCTAGGCAGCGACTTTTTGGAGAGATTTCAGTCCTTGAAGTCCTTGGAGAAGCAGTTCGGGCATGTCGTTGAAACTGGCCAATTCATCTCAGGACGCCCAGTGAGGCCGACGCAGCTCCCATTTTTGCACGTGGTGACATCGGGCAGAATGCCTCCAAGCCGTCGGGTTCATCCTGCCCGACAGGTTTCTGCTTCTGGACGCCTCCTGAACCTCTGAGGTTTGAACGCCGAGGTGTGTCAAGCTGTCGCGGCCGGAGAGCCCTGAGAAGGGGTAGGGGCCGAGCGCAATCAATACTGACCTGGCGGCCTTCGAGGAGTTCTTCCGGCCCCCCAGTGGCTCCGGGGCGAGTCCACAAGTTCTCAGCCCTCACTTTCGAGCGAGCAGCTCGACCCTCCTCCACCTCCCGGCTCCTCCCGCGCGCTCCAGCCCGCACCTGGCCTCGGAGCCACACCACCTGCGCGCTCGCAGGAGGCCGGGGCGGAGCCTCGGGTCGGGACCCATGACGTCACCCGGCGAGGGAGGCGGGGCTGTGGGAACCGCAGTGCAGCGCAGAGGGGTCACATCCATACATGACCACAGGAAAAACCACAGCCTTGACTAGACAGACCTTAGTCGGCA
>SJYV01009304.1:534645-564812 GCA_006410875.1 Neotragus pygmaeus | reverse complement strand
CGCCGCCACAGGAGACACACATAATTAGACTTAATAGATGTCTGAACAAGGCTTCTTTACTTTGCTCTTAGCGAAGAGGGCATAGCTGGACATTATATGGAGACAACAGGAAAGGCTTGAAAGAGATGAAGGTTGAGTTTGGAATTAAAAGATGCCTGGGGACTTGCTAGGTAGACAGGTGTCAGGGAAAGGCATTCTAGGCAGAGGGCACGTGGGAATGTTTCTTGAATCAGCATTCTAAGCATAATGAACTGAGCTTAGGTTGACAGTCCTGGAGTATAAACTATAGTTTGCAAGGAATGGCTGGGAGTTTAAGGGTCTTGCGAGGGAGGTTAAGCTTTCTTCTGTGGACTCCTGGAAGCCACTGAGAATATTTTGCAGAGGCATTGGCCTGTCATTTTAGCAGCAGTCTGGAAAGTGTTGGAAGGGGGAGAGAACTGCTACAGAGAAACCAAATAGGCGTGTATTGCAAATGCTATACATATGAAATAATGAGGGCACGTCCTAAGTCTAGGAGGAGTGGAGGAGTAGGGGTTGAGAGACAGGAAGCATATTTTAGATGATGGTGATGGGACCCTAGACAAGGGTCAGACTAATGAAAGAGCCCGCTGGAGACACATTTTGGTCCACAACTTAAGAGACTTAAGAAAAAAGCAAAAATGATTGGGCAGTTTTGCAGGGTTTTTGCAGGTGATGTGGGAGATGGGTGAGTTGAGTGGGGCAGGGACGGCATTCTCTAAAGTATGGAGGTGGCTCCAGGTGGTGGTGGGAATGGGACTGAAGTCTAGAGGACTGATGGCAAAGCTCCAGTAATTTAGCCACCTTAGGTCATGAGCCGATTCATTGGAAAAGACCCTGATGCTGGGAAAGACTGAGGGCAGGAGGAGAAGGGGACAACAGGGGATAAGATGGTTGGTGGTATCACCGACTCAATGGACAGGGGTTTGAGCAGGAGATAGTGAAGGACAGGGAAGCCTGGCGTCCCTGGAGGTTACAAAGAGTTGGACAGGATGTAGTAACTGAACAGCAATAGAGACTTTTGATTGGGATGGGGCATGTTTACAGTAGGCTGGAGATGTAAGGAGGACACCAAAATAGATCTTGAGAGCTAGAGGAGGAGAGATTGCTTAGAAGATACTGTCATTAGTATTTAGAAATGAGGAAGAGGTGAGAATGTGGGATTTAGCCAAAGACCTTCATAGAAGCTGAGGTTTAGGCCGAGGAATGTGAGAGGTAAAATTGATAGTAATCGTAGAAAGTGCCAGTGAAAGGAGCACAGAAGAGCAGCTAGAAAGGACTGGAGGACTGAGTAAAAATTTCCTTTTTCAAACAAGGAAAGACAAATATTTATATAAAGAAGTCAAGTGGGAGTGAAGATGCTGATGAGGATGGGCCATCCCTAGGAAAAAGAAAGATGTAGTGTGGAGAATATAGATAATTTGGGTATTCGTGGAAAGGAAAGAAGGAATCGAGGTTAGATACAGAAACATTTTGGAAAACAGAGGGGGAAATCAGTGTTTGATGCTTTAAATTTTCCCAATAAAGTATGGTCTGAGAACTTCGGAGCTTCAAGAGATCTTAGAAAAAATTTAGTTCATACATATGTGTATATATGTGCATGTGTGTGTATTTTTAAATAATAAACTTGCCTTAGACTGTGTTTGTTATTACCCAAAATGACCTCAAACAGGTGCAGAGCTGGAACTAGAACTCAGCTCTGACTGGGACACTGTTGGAATGTCATTTTAGAGAGTGTAATGTCAGATGATCAGGAGTCCACCGGCGAAATCATCAAACTCAGTGAAGATTCAGTTGAATTAAAATGACACAAATTGGTTTTGTACTGCATCATCATAGTTCCTAACTCAGTAGTGGTAGTAGCAATACTTTGGCCACTTGATGTGAAGAGCTGACTCATTGGAAAAGACCCTGATGCTGGGAAAGAATGAAGGCAAAAGGAGAAGAGAGCGGCAGAGGATGAGATGGTTAGATAGCATCACCAACTCAGTGGACATGAATTTGAGCAAATTCCAGGAGATAGTGAAGGACGGGAAAGCCTGGTGTGCTGCAACCTGTGGGGTCACGAAGAGTCGGACAGGATTCAGCAACGGAGCAACGACAAAGCAATACTAGTCATGATCACTGATGCTTTTAGAGTGATTTAGAGAAAACAGTAATTTTGCATCTTAACTTTATTTGCTCCCTAACTGTACGCGTTAGCAATATTTCCCATTTAATAGCTGAGAATAAGAAAGGGTTTCTGTGGTGGTTCAGTTGGTAAAGAATCTGCCTGCAATGCAGGAGACCCACATTCGATCCCTGGGTAGGGAAGATCCCCTGGAGAAGGAAATAGAAACCTGCTCCAGTGTTCTTGCCTGAAAAATCCTGTGAAGAAAGGAGCATGGCAGCTACAGTCCATGGGGTTGCAAAGAGCTGGACATTACTAGAGAGACTTAGCACTGGAAACAGTGAAGAGACTGAGAGAAAATGCTGAAATCAGGAATATAAACTACTATTCTTTCAAGTAAGAGCTGTTTGTTGTTGTTTAGTCACTAAGTCATTTCCAACTCCTTGCAACCTTATGAACTGTAGCCCACCAGGCTCCTCTGTGCATGGGATTTCCCAGGCAAGAATACTGGAGTGGGTAGCCATTCTTTTCTCCAGGGGATCTTCCCAGCCCAGGGACTGAACCTGTATCTCCTGTATTGGCAGGCAATTTTTTACTACTGAACCACCAGGGAAGCCCAAGAACTGTTTAGATTCAAGATTTTTAAAAAGCTTCCACCCTTTTAGGCACAGAACTCTATGTCACTTGAGGCTTTCCATATGCTTGTTTGCAGTTTTAGTGCTAGGTACAGGAATCCTTTGTAGAAGGAAATGGCAACCTACTCCAGTATTCTTACCTGGAGAACCCACAGACAGTCCATAGAGTCGCAAAGAGTTGGACACAACTGAAGTGACTTAGCAGCAGCAGTAGGTACAGGAATCAGTGTGAACCTCAAGGAACCTGTAGTGGAGTGGAGAAGCTGACACTGGTCATCTGACTCACTTTTTCAGGGACTAGATGTAAGAGGGGTGGGAACTGTGATTGATTTAATGTGTTATCCTTTGTTGCATTCTAAACTGCTGCTTACTTTCATTAGTTTAGAGACTTCTTGGGAGCCGTTATCTTGAATGGTTTTCTTCCTGCCTTTTTGGTCCCAGGTGTCGAGAAGCACTTCAGTTCTCTTTCCCTGACCACGGGCTCCTGTGTACTCTTTAGGAGTCCCCATGACCTATGTGACGTACACTAACCTGACCATGCTTATTACACTGTGCAGTTTGACATATGCATACGCCCATGAGTTTATCACTGCAATAAAGATAGTGAACAAACCCGTCGCCACTAAAAGTTTGCTCCTGCCCTTTTGTATTCCCCTTTTACCTTTTGATAATCACTGATTGGGCTTCCCTGGTGGCTCAGTGGTAAAGGATCCACCTTCCAATCCAGGAGAGGTAGGAGACATGGGTTCGATCCCTGGGTCAGAAGATCCCCTGGAGGAGGAAATGGCAACCCATTCCAGTAATCTTGCTGGGGCAATCCCATGGACAGAGGAGCCTGGCAGGCTGCAGTCCATAGGGTCACAAAGAATCAGACACAGCTGAGCACAGTAATCACTGATCTGCTTTCTGGCACTATAGATGAATGCGTATTTTCCAGAATTTTATGTAAATAGAATTCAATACATACATATATGCATATACCCACATATATGTATACATGTACATATCATATGTACATTTTGTCTGGCTTCTTTTTACTCAGCATAATTTTGTTGACATTCACCCATATTGTTGCACACATCAGTAGTTCGTTTTGTTGCTGAGTAGTTTTCCATTGTATGGATGTAGCCCAGTTTGTCCTTTGCAACATTTGAGTTGTTTTCAGTTTGGAGCTATTACAAAGAAAGCTGCCATGAACATTGTGTACAGTCTTTGTGTGGACATATGCTTTCATTTCTTTGGGGCAGATGCCTGGGATTGAAAGGACTGGGTCATAGGGTGGATGTGTATTGAACCTTTTAAGAAACTGCCAAACTCTTTTCCAGAATGATTGTACACACTCCCACCAGCAGTGTATGAGAGGCCCAGTTTCAATGCATCTTCTCTGAGACTTGGTATGGTCAGTTTTTGTTTTTTAGCTATGCTAGAAGGTGTGTCATGGTATCTTATCATGGTTTTGATTTGCCTTTCCCTAATAACTTCCCTGATAGCTCAGTTGGTAAAGAATCTGCCTGCAATGCAGGAGACCCTGGTTCAATTCCTATGTTGGGAAGATCCCCTGGAGAGGGGATAGGCTACCCACACCAGTATTCTTGGACTTCCCTTGTGGCTCAGCTGGTAAGAATCTGCCTAATATGGGAGACCTGGTTTCGATCCCTGGGTTGGGAAGATCTCCTGGAGAAGAGAAAGGCTACCCCCTCTGGATTCTGGCCTGGAGAATTCCATGGACTATATAGTCCATAGGTCACAAAGAGTTGGACATAACTGAGGGACTTTCACTTTAACTCCCTAATAACTAAGATGTTGAGCGTTTCTTCATAGTGTACTATTGCCTTCAGTGAGATGTCTGTTCAAATAAAGTTTTGCCCATGTATTTTGATTACATCGATTGTTTTCTTATTGAATGTTGGGAACTCTTAATATATTGTGGATGCAAGATCCTTATTTGACATGTGATTTGCAAATATCAGGTCTTCCCAGGTGGTGCTAGTGGTAAAGAATCTGCCTGCCAATGCCGGAGATACAAGAGACATGGGTTTGATCCCTGGGTTGGGAAGATCCTCTGGAGTAGGAAATGGAAACCCATTTCAGTATTCTTGCCTGGAAAATTCCATGGACAGAGGAGTCTCTTGGGCTATAGTCCATGGGGTTGCAAAGAGCTGGACATGACTGAGCGCACATTCTCTCTTGCAAATATCTTTTCCCAGTCTATAGCTGTTTTCTCTTTCTCTTAACAGTGTCTTTTGAAAAGCAGAACATTTTAATTTTGAAGTTGTTTTATCAGTTTTTTTTTTTAATGAATCCTACTTTTTTTGTTGTCATATTTAAGTCTTTGCCTAACTTTAATAGTTTATGGAATTGTATCAGTTCAGTTCAGTTGCTCAGTCATGTCCGACTCTTTGTGACCCCATGAATTGCAGCACGCCAGGCCTCCCTGTCCATTACACAACATTGGGTGAACATGAGTTCACGCAAACTCATGTCCATCGAGTCAGTGATGCCATCCATCCATCTCATCCTCTGTCGTCCCCTTCTCCTCCTGCTCCTAATCTCTCTCAGCATCAGAGTCTTTTCCAATGAGTCAGCACTTCACATGAGGTGGCCAAAATATTGGAGTTTCAGCTTTAGCATCATTCCTTCCAAAGAACACCCAGGACTGATCTTTAGGACTGTTTGGATCTCCTTGCAGTCCAAGGGACTCTCAAGAGTCTTCTCCAACACCACAGTTCAAAAGCATCAATTCTTCAGCACTCAGCTTTCTTCACAGTCCGACTCTCACATCCATACATGACCACTGGAAAAACCATAGCCTTGACTAGACGGACCTTAGTCGGCAAAGTAATGTCTCTGCTTTTGAATATACTATCTAGGTTGGTCATAACTTTTCTTCCAAGGAGTAAGCGTCTTTTAATTTCATGGCTGCAGTCACCATCTGCAGTGATTTTGGAGCCCCCAAAAATAAAGTCTGACACTGTTTCCACTGTTTCCCCATCTATTTCCCATGAAGTGATGGGACCGGATGCCATGATCTTCGTTTTCTGAATGTTGAGCTTTAAGCCAACTTTTTCACTCTCCTCTTTCACTTTCATCAAGAGGCTTTTTAGTTCCTCTTCACTTTCTGCCATAAGGGTGGTGTCATCTGCATAGCTGAGGTTATTGATATTTCTCCCAGCAATCTTGATTCCAGTTGGTGCTTCATCCAGCCCAGCGTTTCTCATGATGTACTCTGCATAGAAGTTAAATAAGCAGGGTGATAATATATAGCCTTGATGTACTCCTTTTCCTATTTGGAACCAGTCTGTTGTTCCATGTCCAGTTCTAACTGTTGCTTCCTGACCTGCATGCAAATTTCTCAAGGGGCAGGTCAAGTGGTCTGGTATTCCCATCTCTTCAGAATTTTCCACAGTTGATTGTGATCCACACAGTCAAAGGCTTTGGCATCGTCAATAAAGCAGAAATAGATGTTTTTCTGGAACTCTCTTGCTTTTTTCTTTGATCCAGCGGATGTTGGCAATTTGATCTCTGGTTCCTCTGCCTTTTCTAAAACCAGCTTGAACATCTGGAATTTCATGGTTCACGTATTGCTGAAGCCTGGCTTGGAGAATTGTATAGCTTTATGTAAGTGTCTAATCTATTTTGAATTATTTTTGTAAGTAGTGTGAAGTATGCATCAAAGTTTTTCCTTCCTTTCTTCCTTTTATATAATTATCTAATTATTCCAGATTCCAATATTCTAAATATTGTATATTGAATTACCTTTCAACTTTGTTGAAGTCAATTGGCCATATAAGTGTGGGTTAGTTTCTAGATCCTTTCTTCTATTCCATTGATCAGTTTTTGTGCCAATATCACAGTTACAGCTTAATAACTTTTGAAAACAGTGTAAGTCCTTCAGTTTGTTTTTATCTGCAGGTGGTTCTGGCTCTTAAGGTCCTTTTGTGTTTTCATATAAATTTTAGAGTCAGCCTGTTTATTTCCACACAAAATAAAAGCCAATTGACATGACTGGGGTTACACTGGATCTGCAGATCAGTTTGTGGAAAAATTGTCATTTAAATTTTCTTTCTGCCTCCTGGCTACATTGCTTCAAGCTGAGTAAACTTGCGGCACTTTACTCAATCTTTGTGAGCCTAAATTTTTTCACTTACAAAAAGGATGTGATTATTTACTTGTCTATAAAATAATGTGAGGTATAAATAAATGGCCATTTGTAAAGTACTTTTGAAGTTTGTTTCACTGTAGGAATGAGATTTGCAGGGTAATAAAGAAACTTTATTTCAACTTCCATTCATCATTTACCAGATACACTTTTATTGTCTTTTTATATTTGCCAGAGAATAGCCCATAGCCCTTCACAGTCAGAAGCCCTCATTTCACGAGTGCTAAAAGGGGTCCCAAGCAAGGTGACAAGGCCAAAATCATTCACCTAGCAAGAACGGTTGAGAACTGTTTTAATCTCAAATGTTAGCATAAGTTTACAGACTCAGTGCATTCAACACATATTTACATAGTAAGTGCCAGCCACTGTGCCAGGTCCTCTGCCAACCTCTAGGGAGTCAAAAGTGAAGCCGGTAGTGTTTCCTCTTCTCACAAAGCTTATGAACTGCAGAGGGTTGGGGCACAGCACCTTTATTACCAAGTGGACTTTGAGGCAGTTTTTTGGAAAGTGTAGTGCTTTTATTTTTTAAGGAAACCAGCAGCTGAGTTTCTTTAGGGTCAAGTGTTTTGCCTTTTGTCATTGCTAGTTAAAGTAGAGGTGGAATTAGGACAGTCAGCGCTCATATCTGTGGGTTGTGAGTCGGGATTCAACCAACTGTGGATCGAGATATTTGAGAAAAAAAAAAAAAAAACACCCCAGGAAGTCCCAACGAGGAAAACTTGAATTTGCGGCATACTCACAACTGTGTTTGGGCTTCCCTGGTGTCTCAGTTGGTAAATAATTTGCCTGCAATATAGGAGACCCAGGTTTGATCCCTGAGTGGGGAAGATCCCCTGGAGAAGGAAATCGCAACCCACTCCAGTGTTCTTGTCTGGGAAGTCCCATGGACAGAGGAGCCTGGCAGGCTACAGTCCATGGGGTCACAAAGAGTTGGACACGACTTAGCAACCAAACCACAACTGTTTGCAAGATGCTTCCCGATGGCTCAGTGGGTAAAGAATCCGCCTGCCAATATAGGAGACGTAGGTTTGATCCCTGGGTTGGGAAGATCCCCTGGAGAAGGAAGTGGCGACCTACTCCAGTGTTCTTGCCTGGAAAATCCCATGGACAGAAGAGCCTGGGAGGCTACAGTCCAATGGGTTGCAAAGAGTCGGATACAACTGAGTGACTAAGCACACACACAATTGTTTACATTGTACTTACAACTGTTTACATTGTATTAGGTTTTATAATTAATCTAGAGATGATGTAAAGTGTATGAAAGGATGTATATAGATTGTGTACAAATACTGTATCTCCTCTGATTTTTGTATCTTAGAAGGTCCTGGAACTAATTCCCACCCTCCAGCCCCCATCCCTACCAGGTACTGAGTGACGAGTGTACTTGAAACTCCAGACTGCTAGTGTGGTACTCTCTCTGCAACCTGGTGATATGCCTTATGGAGCCACTTCCATTAGTCAGCATCTCCACGACCACTCACACCACGCTGCCAACACTCTGGGTTATTGACAGGGAGAAAAAGAGTGGCAGAACAAAGAAATGAAAGTGATGTGCTCCCTGGTTCCAGATGTCGGAAACCTGCTGGCACGTCAGGCTAACAGCAGGTTCCGTGATGTTGGCAGGAGATGTCCTGCCTGGTGGTTTACTAGTCAGCAGCCATTTGTTTAAGCTGAGGCCAACTGACTCTCAGGGTTACAGTGGGAACATGACATATGCTTTATTTGTCGTTTTTGGTATCATGTCACATTTAACTTTGTAATTCGTTGATAAGAGATTTATAGTTAGTGATCAAAAGCTTATTATTCCTTTATGAATATTGATAATGCTACCCCAGGTGTTTTATTTGGTACCCATTTTATTTGGTAAACTACTTGAGGAATTGGATTTGATAGTAATAATGATAATAGCTTCCTGTTTTACTGACGGACCTGAGTTCTTGGCATTAAATATTTCCAGTTTTTTTTTTTTTTTCTTTTTTATGTTTCCAGTTTTTGTGGGTAAAGAAACAGTTGGAAGGGGTGATGAAATTTGCCACAACTTTGGTGCTAATGAGGGCTGAGTTTGGTTGGAGATTTCCTAAACATTTAGACTCTCCCTACATACTTTCATTCTTAGGATCAGCTTCTGGCCCAACTCTCTGCTCAGTGCCCCTTCTGCTTGTATTCACCCACTGTGAATATTCTCTTCCTTCTCACCCATTTCAACTGCTTTCCCCCAGTTTCTCCCTTTGTAAACCACTCTCTCAAAGCATTTATGTGTGTAGCACTCTTTAATGAAGATCGCTACCAGTGGTCATGTATGGATGTGAGAGCTGGACTATAAAGAAAACCAAAGAATTGATGCTTTTGAACACGGACATGGGTTTGGGTGAACTCTGGGAGTTGGTGATGGACAGGGAGGCCTGGCGTGCTGTAGTTCATTGGGTTGCAAAGAGTCGGACACGACTGAACTGAACTGAACTGAATTGATTCACTAGGCATGATAACCTATAGGTCCATCCATGTTGTTGCAGATGGCAGAATTTATTCTTCTTTACGTCTGAGTAGCATTCCTGTGTGTGTGTGTGTGATTTATGCACCACATCTTTTTTATAATTTTATTTATTTATTTTCAGCTGTGTGGGTCTTTGGTGCTGCATGGCCTTTTCTCTAGTTGCGGTGTACAGACGTCTCACGATGGTGACTTCTCTTGTTGCAGAGCATGGGCCCTAGGCACACAAACTTCAGTAGTTGCAGTTCCCAGGTTCTAGAGCCCAGGTTCAATGGCTGTGGTGCACAGGCTTAGTTGGTCCACGGCTTGTGGGATCCTCGCATATCAGGGACCAAACCCGGGTCTTCTGCATGGGCAGGCAGACTTTTCACCACTGAACCAACAGGAAAGCCCCGATACCACATCTTCTTTGTCCATTCATCTGTTGATGGACACTTAGCTTGCTTCCATATGCTGCTGGCCATTATAAACAATGCTGCTTTGAACATTGTGGTGCATGTATGTTTTTGAATTAGTGTTTTTCTTTTTTGTTTTTCAGAAATACACACAGAAGTAGAGTTGCAGAATCATATGGGAGTTCTATTTTTAGTTCTTTCAGGAACCTCCATACTGGTTTCACAGTGCTTATACAAATTTGCATTCCCACCAACAGTGTCCAGTGTTCCCTTTTCTCCATATCATTGCCAACATTTGCTATTTGTGGTCTTTTTGATGATAGTCATTCTGACAGATGTGACGTGATATATCGTTGTGGTTTTGATTTTCATTTCTATGATAATTAGTAATGTTGAGCACCTTTTCATGTGCCTATTGGCCATTTTTATGTCTTCTTTGGAAAAATGTGTATACAGGTCTTCTACCCATTTTTTGATTGAGTTGTTTGGTTTTTTTGATATTGAGTTGTATGAGCTGTTTGTATATTTTGGATATTAACCCCTTATTAGTCATAACATTTGCAAATATTTTCTCTCCTTCAGTAGGTTGTCTTTTCCAATGAGTTGGCTCTTCACATCAGGTGGCCAAAGTATTGAAGCTTCAGCTTTAGCATCAGTCCTTCCAATGAATATTCAGGGTTGATTTCCTCTAAAGGAATCCCAAGAATGACTGATTTGATCTCTTTTTATATGAATATGTATGTATTTATTTATATATGTGTGTGTGTGTATGTATCTGTATATCTACATATTTATATCTATCTAGTGATACCTAGCAGGCCCCTGTAGGACTCCTGGGCTCAGAGCCTTTGTGTGTCCCCCATTCATCTGATTACAGGAAATAGCCTTCATTCAGCCTCTCTGATCTTCACTGAGTTCCAACAGTCAGATTCAAGCAGTTGTTAATTAGGAAAGGGAGGGGATACAAGACAAGGGAGAAACAGTCAAGAGAAACAATAGTGCAGCCTTGGGGTGAGGTCCTGCTTCCCCAGTAAGGGATACCATGGCAATATCTTTGAGCTGTTGTACAGATACTGAAACCCTCACCAGGTGGGCAAAGTTAATGATTAATGAGGGTACACTGCCCGCAAGCACACAGACCCCAGACCAGTTGTAACCTGAAGGTTGATGATGCCGACCCTACTTAGCACCAACCAGTCTCAAGACTGTCCACAAGTTGATCACACCCCATAACTATAAAACTTCTCACTACTCTCTCTAAGTTGGGACACATGATTTTGAGGGCATTAGCCTGCTGTGGCTTCCTTTGCCTGGCAAAGCGATAAAGCTATTCTTTTTTAACTTCACCCAGAAGTCTCAGAGATTTAATTCAGTGGTGGGGTACAGAGGTCAGATTCAGCTTCACTATCAGCTTCACTATGTATCTATCTAAAATGCCATGCCAATGTAAGCTATTGCTCCTATTGGAGATGCTTTGATTGCAATCAAATAAAAAAGAGACTATGTACCATTGTACACGGACAGAAGAGCCGGTAGGCTACAGTCCATGGGGTTGCAGAGAGTCAGACACGACTGAGCAACTTCACTCACACACTCACTCATGTACCATTGATCAGAATCTACATTAACCCAAACATTATATTTTCTGTTAAGCAGAGAAACAATAAATATTTGATTCTGTGGTAAATTTCTGATTTAGATAATACAGAAGTTTCTTTTTGTGTTTTTTGTTTAAATTAATCCTTTATGTTGATAGACTTTAGCAGCAACTTTACTAACTAGGATGTCCAACAGTGCTTGGACATTCAAGATAAGTTAATAGTTTTTTTTTTTTTTTTAAGTTATGGAAATGAGAGTTGGTACCCTGAGCAATAAATAGATGTATTGGCAAGCATGCACTTTTTTCCCTTTTATTTTGCAAAGTGATTTTCTTTTTTCTTTAATTTTTAGGAAACAGATATTGATGACAGATATGGAGACTTGGATTCCAGAACAGATTCTGATATTCCAGAAATTCCACCATCCCTAGATAGAACCCCCGAGATCCTCAAGAAAGCTCTGTCTGGTTTGTCTTCAAGGTATGATTGGTTGAAGGTCAATCTAAGGGGTGAACAAGATAAGCTGTGAGGTTATCCTGGACCATTTCTTACACTGGTATAAGAAATTCCACTTTTTGTGAGTTTTAGAGCTGTGAGAGAAGACTTTTACATTTTTCACCATACATGAGCACAGTGTTGGAGGCTTGATATACATCCTTTCATTAATCTTTAAATTCTTAAGTTTCAGAAAACCAAGTCTGAGAGGTTAGCTGGTGAATGTTATAAAGCTAATAAATTGTGGACCTGGCATTTCTGCCCCTATATACTGGGTTTCTGAAGCCTGACCCATTTATCACATCAAGTTGCCTTTTCTGATACTGGGACATCAAATAAAGAAAATTCTGTATTCTCTGTCCTGTGTTTTCAAATGCCAGATAGAAATAGGTAATTTTTTTCCTTCTAATGGAATTTAAAATCATTGTCCAGACTCCACAACACTTTACCATTTTGTATTTCTGTTATACCTTTAAATGTCTAATAACAACCTAATTTTATATTGCCTTCCACTGTAATATGAATTATAAAATTTATAAGGGCAAAATAAGTGTTATCTGTTACCCAGATGAACATATAAAATCTTAAATATTGGTACAGAACACTCTTTCTTCAATTTCTTAATACTGTGACACACAATAAGAGGTCTGTTTTCCACCATGCCCCAAGAGAGACACAAATTTTGTTTTAACTGCTGGAAAAATGGTATGAAGCAATTCTTGCCTTAACTGTGTGTGATGCACTCTGATTTCTCATATTTTTGATAACTGTTCTAGGTTCTTGGACCAAAAAATGCTGGATTACTAAATTGATTTTTTACAACCCATGGGTCATAACTTGAAGTTTCAAAAACACTAATTTAGTCATATCTAGTAAATAAAATATGAGCTTTTCTGATTTTTAATTTCCTAGAGGATAGCCATATTAGAGTAAACCAGTTCAAGGCAAAGTTTTCATGTTTCTTAGCCAACAGAAAAAAAAAATGTTGCTGTCCATTATTAAAAGTATGATTATTATTTTAATATTTCTTGTTCCCAGTTGTTTTCATGACCTAGTTCACAGATGTACCTTTGCTTTAAAATCTCACCTGATCTATTTTGGATCTGAATTTTTTTCTGTGTTGATGTTATATAAGAGTAACGCTGGATTCCTATGTGTCGTTCATAACAAGATTTTCCTTACCATTTTTTTTTTCCTGGCATAAAGCAACAATAGCAGGTAGTAGTAGCTGGTATTTATTGACCGTGTATATTTGCTAGGTGCTTCTCCAAGCACTTTACTTGTGTTGACTAATTTATTATCACATCAACCCTGTAACACAGGTATGGTTGCATTATACCTGTTGTATAGATGGAGAAACTGAAGCACAGATATGTGTCATATCCAGGGTCATGTAGCAAATGACCTGGCTAAGTGATAGAGCCGCATTCTGAAGCAAAGCATTGCACTCTATTTATGAAAGATTTCATTTTTAAAAAATAAACAGCAGGTAATAAATGACTACTTTGAATCTTCTCAAGAAACTTCTCTGTAAAACTTAAATGAATGTTTTAAAATCTATGTTTTACACCTTTTAGCCTCTTTATTTAAAACCCCAAATAGTCTGCCTTGCAAAGATTTAGAAGTTGTAGATGCAAAGGAGTAAAACTACTAATTGCATAAGAAATGTACCTAGATTGCAGGAAAAAACCCTGTAACCCTCCAACTGAGACATTACTGATTAAAATACTGTGATGTTTATCTTTGAAACTTTTTTTTGCACTGTGTGCATATGTGTGCCTGTGTGTGTACGTAAAAGCAGCATTGTACTCCTTTCTGCCTTGGTATTTTCATTTTCATTCTATGGTATTAGGAACAACATCCTTCAGTTCAGTCGCTCAGTCGTGTCCGACTCTTTGCAACCCCATGAATTGCAGAAAGCCAGGCCTCCCTGTCCATCACCAACTCCCGGAGTTCACTCAGATTCACGTCCATCGAGTTAGTGATACCATCAGCCATCTCATCCTCGGTCGTCCCCTTCTCCTCCTGCCCCCAATCCCTCCCAGCATCAAAGTCTTTTCCAATGAGTCAACTCTTCTCATGAGGTGGCCAAAGTTCTAAAGTTTCAGCTTTAGCATCATTCCTTCCAAAGAAATCCCAGGGTTGATCTCCTTCAGAATGGACTGGTTGGATCTCCTTGCAGTCCAAGGGACTCTCAAGAGTCTTCTCCAACACCACAGTTCAAAAGCATCCGTTCTTCGGCACAACATCCTTAAATATATGTAAATACTTGAATGGCTGCATGATAACATATTCCTTGTACAGCTATAGTTCAACTTACTTAACTCAAAAGATGTTGCTAGACGGCCAATTTCTAAATTTTCACAATTAAAACCAACTCTGCTTTAAATGTATGTTTTTATAGCTAACTTTTATTTAGCATCCATAATTATTTTCTTCAGAGAAAATTTTTAAATTTTATTTATTTATTTTTAACTGAAGGATAATTGATTTACAGAATTTTTGTTGTTTTCTGATAAATACCAACACAGATCAGCCATAGGCATACACATGTTGCCTCCCTCTTGAACCTCTCCCCCATCCCACCCCTCTAGGTTGTTACAGAGCCCCTGTTTGAGTTCCCTGAGTCATACAGCAAATTCCCATTGGCTGTCTGTTTTACATATGGTAATGTAAGTTTCCATGTTACTCTCTCCATACGTACCCTCTCCTTCTTGCTCCCCACCCCATGTCCATTAGTTTGTTCTCTATGTCTATTTCTCCATTGCTGCCCTGCAAATAAATTCATAGGTACCATCTTTCTAGATTCCATATATTTCTGTTAATATACAATATTTATCTTTCTCTTTCTGACTTATTTTACTCTGTTATGATAGGCTCTTGATTCATCTGCTTCATTAGAACTGACTCAGGTGTTCCTTTTTATGGCCGAGTAATATTCCATTGTATATATGCACCACAGATTCATCCATTTATCTGTCAGTGGACATCTAGGTTGCTTCCGTGTTCTGGTTATGGTAAATAGTGCTGCGATGAATATTGGAGTACATGTGTCTTTTTCAGTTTTGGTTTCTTCAGGATATATAACTAGTAGTGGGATTGCTGGGTCATATGGTGTTTTTTTTTTCCCTAGTTTTTTAAGGAATCTCCATACCATCTTCTATAGTGACTGTGTCAATTTATATTCCCACCAACAGAAGGTTCCCTTTTTTCCATACCCTCTCCGGCACTTACTGTTTGTAGACTTCTTATGATATGGCCATTCTGACTGATGTGAGTTGGTTGGTATCTCACTGTAGTTTTGATTTGCATTTCGCTAGATCTAGATGTTGTCTTTTTCTCTGTCAGGCATCTGTATGTCCTCTATAGAGAAATGTCTATTTAGGTCTTTTCCCCACTTTTTGATTGGGCTGTTTGTTTTTTGGTATTGAGTTATATGAGCTGCTTTGTATATTTGGGGGATTAATCCTTTGTCGATTGTTTCATTTGCTGTCATTTTCTCCTTTTGAGGGTTGTCTTTGCACTGTGCTTATAGTTTCCTTTGCTGTGCAGAAGCTTTTAAGTTTAATTAGGTCCCATTTGTTTACTTTTGTTTTTATTTCCATTATTCTACGAGGTAGGTAACAGGATCTTGCTTTGTTTTATGTCATTGAGTGTTCTGCCTATGGTTTCCTCTGAGAGTTTTGTAGTTTCTGGTCTTCCATTTAGGTCTTTAATCCATTTTGTTTATCTTTGTCTGTGGCATTAGAAGGTGTTCCAGTTTCATTTTACATATAACTGTCCAGTTTTCCCAGCACCATTTATTGAAGAGGCTGTCTTTGTCCCATTGTATATTATTGCTTCCTTTGTAAAAATCAGGTACCCGTAGGTGCATGGGTCTATCTCTGGGCTCTCTATCTTGTTCCATTGGTCTATATTTCTGTTTTTGTGCCAGTACCATACTGTTTCAATGACTGTGGCTTTGTAGTATAGTCTGAAGTCAGGAAGGTTAATTCCTCCAGATCCATTCTTATTTCTCAAGACTGCTTTGGCTATTTGGGGTCTTTTGTGATTCCATGTGAATTGTGAAAAATTTTTTCTATTTCTGTGAAAAATGCCATTGGTAGTTTGATAAGGATCACATTGAACCTGTAGTTTGCATTTGGTAGTCTAGTCATTTTCACAATATTGCTTCTTCCTACCCAGGAACATGGAGTGTTTCTTCATCTGTTTATGCCACCTTTGATTTCTTTCATCAGTGTCTTATAATTTTATATATACAGTTCTTTTGCCTCCTTAGGTAGGTTTGTTCCTAGATATTTTATTCTTTTTGTTGCAAAAGTGAATGGGATTGAGCCCTTAATTTTTCTTTCTGATTATTCATTGTTAAAATATAGGAATGTAAGTGATTTCTGATTTTTGTATCCTGAGACTTTGCTAAATTCACTGATTAGCTCTAGTAATTTTCTGATGGTATCTTTAGTGTTTTCTATGTTTAGTATCATGTCATCTGCAAACTGTGAGAATTTTACTTCTTTTCTGATCTGGGTTCCTTTATTTCTTTTTCTTCCCTGATTGCTGTACCTAGGACTTTCAAGGAGAAGGCGATGGCAACCCACTCCAGTACCCTTGCCTGGAAAATCCCATGGATGGGGGAGCCTGGTGGGCTACAGTCTATGGGGTTGCTAAGAGTCGGACATGACTGAGCAACTTCACTTTCACTTTTCACTTTCATGCATTGGAGAAGGAAATGGCAACCCACTCCAGTATTCTTCCCTGGAGAATCCCAGGGACAGAAGAGCCTGGTGGGTGGCCATCTATGGGGTCGTACAGAGTCAGACAAGACTGACGCGACTTAGCAGCAGCAGGACTTCCAAAACTATGTTGAATGATAGTCGTGAGAGTGGGAACCCCTTTTCTTATTCCTGATCTTAGAGGGAATGCTTTCAATTTTTCACCATTGGAAATAATGTTTGCTGTGGGCTTATCATATGTGACCTTTACTATGTTGCAGTAGGTTCCTATTATGCCCATTTTTTGAAGAGTCTTTTTTTTAACCATAAATGGTTGCTAAATTTTGTCAAAGGCTTTTTCTGCATCTATTGAGATTATCATATGGTCTTTATCTTTCAATTTGCTAATATGATGTATCACATTGATTTATGTATATTAAAGACTCCTTGAATCCCTGGAATAACCTGACTTGATCATGGTGTATAAGCTTTTAATGTGTTGTTGAATTCTGTTTGCTAGAATTTTGTTGAGGATTTTTACATCTATATTCATCAGTGATCAGTCAGTTTAGTTCAGTCACTCAGTTGTGTTCAACTCTTTGCAACCCCACGGATTGCAGCACGCCAGGCTTCCCTGTCCATCAGAGCTTGCTCACTCATGTCCATTGAGTCAGTGATGCCAATCATCAGTTATATTGGCCTATAATTTTCTTTTTTTGTGTGTTGTCATTGTCTGGTTTTGGTATCAGGGCGATGGTGGACTCGTAGAATGTGTTTGGAAGTGTTCCTTTCTCTGAAATTTTTTGAAGGAGTTTTGGAAGCATGGTCATTAGCTCTTCTCTAAATGTTTGACAGAATTCACCTGTGAAACCATCTGGCCCTGGGCTTTTGTTTTTTGGGAGATTTTTTATCACAGTTTCGATTTCAGTGCTTGTAACTGGGTTGTTCAAAATTTCTGTTTCTTTCTGGTTCAGCCTTGGAAGATTGACATTTTCTAAGAATCTGTCCACTGCTTTCAGGTTTTCCATTTAATTGCCATATAGTTGCTCGGAGTAGTCTCTTTGCATCCTTTGTATTTCTGCATTGTCTGCTGTAACCTCTTCTTTTTTACTTCTAATTTTGTAGGTTTGATTCTTCTCTCTTTTTTTTCTTGATGAGTCTGGCTAAAAATTTGTCTATTTTGTTTATCTTCTCAAAGAACCAACTTTTAGTTTTATTCATCTCTACTATTGTTTCTTTCATTTATTTCTGCTCTGATCTTTATGATTTCTTTCCTTCTGCTAACTTTGGGATTTGTTGTTGTTGTTCTTTTTTCAGTTGTTTTAGGTGTAAAGTTAGGTTATCTATTTGATGTTTTTCTTGTTTCTTGAGGTAGGATTATATTGCTGTAGACTTCCCTCTTACAACTGCTTTTGCTGCATTGGAAAAGACTCTGATGCTGGGAGGGATTGGGGGCAGGAGGAGAAGGGGACGACAGAGGATGANCACCATTGGAAATAATGTTTGCTGTGGGCTTATCATATGTGACCTTTACTATGTTGCAGTAGGTTCCTATTATGCCCATTTTTTGAAGAGTCTTTTTTTTAACCATAAATGGTTGCTAAATTTTGTCAAAGGCTTTTTCTGCATCTATTGAGATTATCATATGGTCTTTATCTTTCAATTTGCTAATATGATGTATCACATTGATTTATGTATATTAAAGACTCCTTGAATCCCTGGAATAACCTGACTTGATCATGGTGTATAAGCTTTTAATGTGTTGTTGAATTCTGTTTGCTAGAATTTTGTTGAGGATTTTTACATCTATATTCATCAGTGATCAGTCAGTTTAGTTCAGTCACTCAGTTGTGTTCAACTCTTTGCAACCCCACGGATTGCAGCACGCCAGGCTTCCCTGTCCATCAGAGCTTGCTCACTCATGTCCATTGAGTCAGTGATGCCAATCATCAGTTATATTGGCCTATAATTTTCTTTTTTTGTGTGTTGTCATTGTCTGGTTTTGGTATCAGGGCGATGGTGGACTCGTAGAATGTGTTTGGAAGTGTTCCTTTCTCTGAAATTTTTTGAAGGAGTTTTGGAAGCATGGTCATTAGCTCTTCTCTAAATGTTTGACAGAATTCACCTGTGAAACCATCTGGCCCTGGGCTTTTGTTTTTTGGGAGATTTTTTATCACAGTTTCGATTTCAGTGCTTGTAACTGGGTTGTTCAAAATTTCTGTTTCTTTCTGGTTCAGCCTTGGAAGATTGACATTTTCTAAGAATCTGTCCACTGCTTTCAGGTTTTCCATTTAATTGCCATATAGTTGCTCGGAGTAGTCTCTTTGCATCCTTTGTATTTCTGCATTGTCTGCTGTAACCTCTTCTTTTTTACTTCTAATTTTGTAGGTTTGATTCTTCTCTCTTTTTTTTCTTGATGAGTCTGGCTAAAAATTTGTCTATTTTGTTTATCTTCTCAAAGAACCAACTTTTAGTTTTATTCATCTCTACTATTGTTTCTTTCATTTATTTCTGCTCTGATCTTTATGATTTCTTTCCTTCTGCTAACTTTGGGATTTGTTGTTGTTGTTCTTTTTTCAGTTGTTTTAGGTGTAAAGTTAGGTTATCTATTTGATGTTTTTCTTGTTTCTTGAGGTAGGATTATATTGCTGTAGACTTCCCTCTTACAACTGCTTTTGCTGCATTGGAAAAGACTCTGATGCTGGGAGGGATTGGGGGCAGGAGGAGAAGGGGACGACAGAGGATGAGATGGCTGGATGGCATCACTGACTTGATGGATGTGAGTCTGAGTGAACTCCGGGAGTTGGTGATGGACGGAGAGGCCTGGCATGCTGCAATTCATGGGGTAACAAAGAGTCGGACACTACTGAGCGACTGAATTGAACTGATAGGTTTTGGGTTGATATGTTTTCATTGTCATTTGTTTCTAGGAATTTTTAATTTCCGTTTTGATTTCTTCAGTAACCTGTTCATTATTTAGAAACATACTGTTTAATTTCCATGTGTTTGTGTTTTTACAGTTTTTTTTTCTTATAATTGATATCTAGTTTCATAGCATTGTGGTCAGAAAAGAGGCTTGATATTATTTCAGTTTTCTTAAATTTACTGAGGTTTGATTTGTGACCCAAGATGTGGTCTATCCTGGAGAATGTTCCATATGCACTTAAGAAGAAAGTGTATTCTTCTGCATTTGGATGGAATGCCCTGAAGATATCAATGAGATTCACCTGATCTAATGTGTCATTTTAAGGCTTTTATTTTCTTTTAATTTTCTGTTTTGATGATCTGTCCATTGGTGTAAGTGAGGTGTTAAAATCTAGTACTATTGTGTTACTGTCAGTTGTCTTGCTCTTGGATGGATCCCTTGATCATTATGTAGTGTCCTTCCATGTCTCTTGTAATAGTCTTTATTTTAAGGTTGATTCTGTTTGATATGAGGATTGCTATTCCAGCTTTCTTTTGATTTCCATTTGGGTGGAATATCTTTTTCCAGCATCTCACTTTCAGTCTATATGTGTCTTTAGGTCTGAAGTGGGTTTCTTGTAGACAGCATGTATGTGGGTTTTTGTATCCATTCAACCAGTCTGTGTCTTTTGGTTGGAACATTGAATCCATTTACGTTTAAAGTAATTATTGATATTGCCATTTTCTTGATTGAGGTTTATTTTTTTTTAGAGCTTTTTCTTCTCTTGTATTTCCTAAGTCCCTTTAACATCTGTTGTAAAGCTGATTTGTTGGTACTAAATTCTCTTAACTTTTGCTTGTCTGTAAAGTTTTTGATTTCTCCATCAATTTTGAATGAGGTCCTTGCTGGGTAGTTCTGGCTGTTTGGTGCTCTCTAGGGTTAGGAATCTCTGGTAGCCTAGGGTCCTGGAGTCAGCACTCTGGCTCCATAGGCTCAGGGCCTGGTCCCTGGCTGGAAATGGAGATACCACAGGTGGTTTGTTATTGCATTAAATGGGATTAAAACAAATACACAAAAATGAGAAACAAAAGGCATACCCCAGACAAATGGCAATTACCAAATCAGGCAAATAATAAGTAAAATAATGGAATTTACACACATACATGTACACCCATAAGCAAAACCAAAACAGTCCAAAAAAAAAAAAAATGTACAATAGATTGACCCAGTGAACAAAGGAAATCAAAAGTGATATCCACCAGTTAAGAACATAAGTAACTAAAGCACAAACTGGAAAACAAAACTAAAGCAAGATGCTAATGGGAATTTTTAAAGCAATGAAAACAAAGCTAATAAATATGATGAGAAAAAGAAAAGAAAGAGAAGAAAGAACTAATAGAAATGCAAAGTTTAATAGAGGTGGATCAAGATTTATATGTATTAAAGATTAACTGCAACAGAAAAAGAATAGTAGGAAAAAAAACAGAGGAATAAATGTAGAAAAATAATAATAAATTTTAAAAATTAAAATTAAAAAAGAGAAAGAAAGAAAAAAAATAAAGAAAACTCCACAGAACTGTAAAAGGCCAACACAGAGGCTGAAGTATATAACAAAAATAAAAAGTGTTCTTTAAAAAATTCTCAAAAGCTTAAATAGATTGACGACTACAACTGCTACCGCTAAGTCACTTCAGTCGTATCCGACTCTATGCGACCCCATAGACGGCAGCCCACCAGGCTCCCCTATCCCTGGAATTCTCCAGGCAAGAACACTGGAGTGGGTTGCCATTTCTTTCTCCAATGCAGGAAAGTGAAAAGTGAAAGTGAAGTTGCTCAGTCGTGTCCAACCCTCAGCGGACACGACTCATGGACTGCAGCCTTCCAGGCTACTCTGTCCATGGGATTTTCCAGGCAGGAGTACTGGAGTTGGGTGCCATTGCCTTCTCCGGACAACTACAACAATAGAGGGAAAAAAGGAAAAGAAAAAAAAAATCCAGAAGCAACTACAGAACAAGTCAAAATATAAAAATAATAAATGTTCAGATGTTTTCCTTGAGTCTCTGACATCAATGTCCCTTCCCTCGATGGGAGTCCCAGTTCACCTTGCCTCCCTAGGATGCCCTCCAATACTGCTGGTCTCTGGACCTGCTTCTGGCAGCTCAAACTCTAGTCCGGTTCTACTCCTGTGTGTTCTTGCCTCTGATGTCCACAGTTGTCAGAACTAGTGTGTTTTCTTTTGTCAGAATTCTCATTGTCCTTTCATATATTCCATAGCCACAGAGTCAGCCTAGTTGATCATGTGGATTTAATCTGCCACTTGTACAGCTGGTGGGAAGGCTTTGGGTCCTCTTCCTTAGTCACCCTGCCCCTGGGTTTCACTTGTGGCTTTATATCCACCTCTGCATGTGGCTTGTCCACAGGGGTTTGCTCCTAAGGCTGCCCTGGAGGACTTGGGTCTGCCCTAGTGAGGGCCAGGTAGGGGGTGGTGCAGCTGCTTGGGTCATGGGGGCCCTGGCAACACCAGGTACTCAGGGGAGCCGGAGGCTCCTTTCCTGCTGAGGGCAGCAGAAAATATTGCGCTCTAGAAGGAAATGGCAGCCCACTCCAGTATTCCAGCCACCCCGGACAGAGAAGTCTGGCAGGCCACAGTCCACAGGGTCACAAGGAGTTGGCTATGACCAAAGTGACCCCGTGTGCACAGACGCAGGACTTTTTCTAGTCTCTGGCAGCTCTGTCCCAGTGGGGATCGTGCATGGAGGTGGCACGGTTGCTTGGATCACGGGGACCCTGGCAGTACCGGCTATGCAGGAGCACCGGCAGGTATCATCACAGGAGCTATGGTGCTATTCGGGCTTTTTCTAGCCTGTGGCAGTTGTGCCCCAGTGAGGGCATAGCTGAGCATGAAGGTGGTGCAGCTGTTTTGGTCTTGGGAACCCTGGTGGTGCCAAGTGTGCAGGGACATGGACTCCCTCAGCCGCAGGAGCTATGGCCCTCAATCCCGTCTCTCAGTCGTGTCCAACTCTTTGCGACCCCATGGACTGCAGCATGCCCGGCCTCCCTGTCCATTGCCAACTCCCGGAGTTTACTCAAACTCATGTCCATTGAGTCAGTGATGCCATCNTATGGCCCTCAATCCCGTCTCTCAGTCGTGTCCAACTCTTTGCGACCCCATGGACTGCAGCATGCCCGGCCTCCCTGTCCATTGCCAACTCCCGGAGTTTACTCAAACTCATGTCCATTGAGTCAGTGATGCCATCCAACCGTCTCATCCTCTGTCTTCCCCTTCTCCTTCAGCCTTCAATCTTTCCTATTATCAGGGTCCTTTCCAATGAGTCAGCTCTTCGCATCAGGTGGCCAGAGTACTGGAGTTTCGGCTTTAGCATCAGTCCTTCCAATGACTATTCAGGACTGATTTTCTGCAGGATGGACTAGTTGCATCTCCTTGCAGTCCAAGGGACTCTCAGAGTCTTTTTCTAGCCTCTGGTGGCTGGCGATCGGAAGGCCTCTTTGGCTAATGCCTCTCCATTGCTCTGCCCATTCGGGCACTTAGAGGGCTCCCCTGCCTGGGGTCCTCTGTTGCTCAATGTGTCAGGCATATAAAGGGGCCCTGCTGACTGGGTTCCTACTCTGGTGTTCTGTGCATAAGGCACTAAAAGGGCTCCCCTGGTTGGGGTCCTTCTGTGTTGTTTGGGTGTCGGGCAGTTTGATGGGCCAGCCTCTCTGTTGTTCAGCTGCCCGTGCAGGCATGTGGAGAAAGAGGCTGTGGTGATGGCACCACCCCTATGCATGACTCAGGAGTATCCGCTTGCCTTCATGGCTGCCTGATTTTCCTCCACAGGCAATTCCCACCACAGTCTCCTCCCTCACGTCCCCTTGGGCCAACTCCCCACAGTCAACAGCATACCTCTCCCTGGGATTGTTCCACGATCCCAGGCTTCAGCTCCCAGTCGCTGTGCCTTCTGGGAAACACACGTCCTTGTCTGGGGTACTTGTGGCTGCGACAAGGATTGTCTGTGTGATTCTCATTCCATTTGGGCTGCCACAGATCAGCTGCTTCACTCTTAGCCTCAGTTGTTTCTCCTCTGGTTGTGGGTATCGGACCCCTGCTTCAGTTCCCCCGCTTGCTGAGTGCAGGTCCAGTCCTACTAACTCTCCTTTTTGCCCCCCACCTCCTTCATCGTACCGAGTTTTGGGTGGCCCTATAAATTCTCTTCCAGTGGTCAGTTACTCCTTTCTGCTCTCAGCTGGGGTTCTGCAAGCACTTCTGTGTCTGACGTGTATTCCTGATGTATCCAGGGAGAGAGATGTACTCCACGTCCACCTATTCCTCTGCCATCTTGTTCAAAGTCCACATAAAATCTTTAAATTCCTTGGGCAAGATTTATGTTCATTTACAAGACTCTAACATATAATGCCAAAGAGAGCATTAGCTTTTGATACTGGAAGGAGCTTGAAAAGTCTTCAGTCCCTTGGCAGGTGTCCCAGTCTTGTTTCTTGACCTTTGCATGGATCTGCGGAAAGGAATATTCATTAGCCAGTGGCTGGCTTTCTCCTTTAGTGAAGAGCTTCTTCAGCAATGAATCTAACTTAGTAGTTCTTTCCAGGGGCGATGCCTTGGGTTTTGTACCATCTCCCACAGCCTGTGAACATTTGGCAATGTCTGGCTTCCCAGATGGCTCAGTGGTAAAGAATCCGCCTACCTATACAGGAGCCGCAGGAGACGAGGGTTTGGACTCTGGGTCAGGAAGATCCCCAGGAGGAGGAAATGGCAACCCACTCCAGTATTTCTTGCCTGGAGAATCTCATGGACAGAGGAGCCTAGAGGGCTACAGTCCATGGGTCACAAAGAGTCGGACATGACTGAGCGTACATGCACAGAGATGTTTTAGGTGTCACAGTGAGAGAGGGCGCTGCTAGCACCATCCTACAGTCCCCGGAACAGCTCTTCACGGCAGAGAATGGTGTGGCCCAGATGTTACTAGTGAAGGTTCAGAGACCATGAAGATACCCAGGCATGGTCTTGCTGGTGCTCTTATACTCTGTCATACCATCTTCCTTCTTCCTGGGAACCTGCACACTTCCTGTCCACTTCCTCCTAAGACTGGAAGATGGGGTTTCTCCAAAACCCTACTCTTTACTAGATGGTCCATCAAGTCCTTGTTTGTTCTCAAAGAGTGCCTCTGTGCTCTGATTCTTGGCTCAGATGAACTCCCTTGTCAGCCTCGGTCTTTGACAACTCATGATGCTTGTACCACAAGAAAAAAAAATTTTTGTTGTTGTTTTCTTACTTTTGAAATAAAAACGCCTAAAGAGTTGTAGTAACAGTAAGACGTTGTGCATCATGTAACTGATTCGAGCAATCAATGTGTCGTTGCTTTAGATAATTGCTTTTAAGGACACTGCTTGTTGTTGTGTAGTTGCTTCAGTCATGTACGACGCTTTGTGACCCCCTGGACTGTAGCCCTCTAGGCTCCTCTGTCCATGGGATTTTCCAGCCAAAGAACACTGCTTAATTAAATACATTTTAGAAATTTCATTTCTAGCTCACAGAGGTCCTGGAGACAGGAGACTTGAATGAAGCTCTCCTATATTGGTTCTCAGTTCCTTGATCTAAAACAATCTGTGAGGTGATGACTTGGACTCAAAATTAAGGCTTCCTCTAAGGTTATTATGGTGGCATGGTAAAGGAAAAGTCAAGAATTTTGAGTTTGGAACTAGACTTTCCTCTGGATTTTAGTAACAATGGTACATACATTTTGCATATCAGAGCTCTGTTTGGCAGAGAAGGCAATGGCACCCCACTCCAGTACTCTTGCCTGGAAAATCCCATGGGAGGAGCCTGATAGGCTACAGTCCATGAGGTCGCTTAGAGTCAGACACGACTGAGTGACTTCACTTTCACTTTTCGCTTTCATGCATTGGAGAAGGAAATGGCAACCCACTCCAGTGTTCTTGCCTGGAGAATCCCAGAGACGGGGGAGCCTGGTGGACTACCATCCTTGGGGTCGCACAGAGTCGGACACGACTGAAGCAACTTAGCAGCAGCAGCAGCAGCAGCAGCAGCAGCTCTGTTTGGAGTTAAGGGCTTCTCCCTTGAGAGGTAACTTTTGGTTACCTTATCAGTAGCGATATATTATATTTAAATCTGTGCTTTTATGTGCTTAACTTTGTATTATGTTTTCTTGGGAGGTTTGGGGAGTCATTTAAATTACAATAAGGCAAGTAAGTCTTTGATCCTGCTGGGGAATTTTTCTGGGAGGAGTAGCATTGGTATAAGAAAAGAGAGTAGGTGTCTGTTTAAACCTTTGGTTCTCTGATGTTCAAGGCCAGCCCTTTAGTGTTAGAGGTGCACATTGACCTTGAAGTTCCCACCAAGGGCTGATTTCTGACACTTGGATAGTGTCCTTTGTCTAAAAAATGTTCTCAGTGATTCTGAGTCTGAAAATCAGTTATGAAGGAAGGCTAAGTACCTTTCTGAGATTCATGCAAACAAGACAGGGTTTTTACCCACAGACTGGCTTGTGGTCCTTTATTTACCTCTGACTAGCTCTGTGACCTAGCTCAGTTTCCTAATCCATTTATTCATCCTTAAAGAGTTCGTTCTATAAAGCCAAATGGAACCTTTCAGCTGTAGCTTTTCAGCACAGCCCCAAAGCTTTCAGTCTCATGAAAAATGTATGAGTCTACATGTGGAGTTAAGCAGGAGAGGGAAATAAAGTTGGGTAAGTACAATTTGACAAACTTGTGCGAAAACTTGAAAACAATTTAAAAGAGCTTGGATTTAATGTTGGCATTTTAGGTCTTGTGTGCAGAAAGGATGTGATCAAAAGGATTTTTGAGAGAAGAGTAGATCTGGGTATCCAGACTATGTAGGAGAGTAACTGAAGACAGGGAATGTAATTAGTGTTTGAGAAATGAATGGAATCAGCTAATATTTCTGTTATAGAGTGGAGAACACTTAGAATAGGGTGTGCCTATGTGTTATCACATGTTGGGTCAAAATGTCTGTGATATAATTTAAGTGTTATAATTTCAATTAATAGAAAACAGAAATTATTGAGTAGAATGTAAAATGAATGTAGAATGAATAAACTCAGAGGGCAGGAATTTTAGGTTCAGAAAGCACATCTTTCTATGTTGTTGTGATTGT
Organism: Neotragus pygmaeus; assembly: GCA_006410875.1. Classification (NCBI taxonomy): domain Eukaryota; kingdom Metazoa; phylum Chordata; class Mammalia; order Artiodactyla; family Bovidae; genus Neotragus; species Neotragus pygmaeus. Next base: position 538,144 of record SJYV01009304.1, on the reverse strand, counting down.
TGTTCAGTTGCTCAGTCATGCCCTACTCTTTGGAGCCCCACGGACTGCAGCATACTAGGCTTCCCTGTCCTTCACTGTCTCCCAGAGTTTACCCAAGTCCATTGAGTCAGTGATGCTATCCAAGTATCTCATCCCTTATTGCCTTCTTCTCCCTCTGCCCTCAGTCTTTCCCAGCACTGGGGTCTTTTCCAGTGAGTTGGCTCTTTGCATCGAGTATTAAAAGTTCAGCTTTTAGCGTCAGTCCTTCCAATGAATATTCCTTCTATAGGTGTTACTAGAACAATTTGCGGTGTTTCATACAGTGTCTGCTGACATTTTTTATGACAGCCACAGAAAAAGTGCAGCTATTTGTAAGGTACACTAGGGGTGTGTGTGACGCCCCTGTGTGGGCGGAGATGGGCTTCCCAGGCCCGTACTGACAGCAGAGGGTTACGCAGGTCAAGTCACACGCAGCTACCAGGGACCAGCCAGGTTTTTTGCTCAGGGGAGCTCTGCTCTAAGAACCAGCAAAGGCCCAAGGAGAAGAGGATACTGCTGAAGGCTCTGTGCTTCAGGAAAACAGGCTGAAAGAAGTTGAGCTGAAAGAAGTGACCTTCTGGTTGGCCTTGTCCTCAGTGCCTGACCTCCCCACACCTTCCTCATTTTCCTGAAATTGCTAGTCTCTCCAGTTTCAGTTCTGCATTGCCCTTCCTTGACTTTTTCTCATTAGAAGGCCATGCTCTCTGTTACACCCCACCTTAACATCGTTACCATTTATATCAACCACCCCAAAGGATGGACATCCTTTGAGTGGGCTATCACCTGGCCCCTCCTTCACATCTGAATGACCCGAGGTGGTATGTGTAGACATCCTTGTTGGCCACCTCACTTCCCAGCCTCAGGATCCATCCTCCTTCATGTGGAACATGAGCTGTTTTTTTCTTTTGGCAAACATAATTTTTACCTTTCCTTTAGCTCTCAGTGACTGAGCAATTGCTCTTGGTTTGCTTGGTTGGTAAATGTTGTTATTGTACAAGGCAAAGTAGGTGCATGGGGATTCTTAAAGTGTAGTTAAGGGAAATCTGTTAAGTCTGGCAATTTAGTAGTGAAACAACGTGCAAACATTTAAGAATACACTGATGCTAACTACAAACATTTCCTTTATAGATGGAAAAACTGGTGGATTCGTGGAATTCTTACTCTGACGATGATTTCACTGTTTTTCCTGATCATCTATATGGGGTCCTTTATGCTGATGCTTCTGGTAAGTGTTTTGTGTTTGCCCAAGTGTCTCTCGCTTCCTTTTACAGCATTAATATTGAAGTAATTTTAGTTTGTCATGAAAAAGAAGGTGATTCAGGACTTGGTAACAGCAAATTTCGTTCCTTTAGACATTTTCTGGTTTATGAAATGGCCTTGACTAATCTTTTCCACTTGCAAATTGGCTATTCAGTGTGTTCTTTAAGCTGCTGCTGCTGCTAAGTCGCTTCAGTCGTGTCCGACTCTGTGCGACCCCATAGATGGCAGCCCACCAGGCTCCTCCGTCCCTGGGATTCTCCAGGCAAGAACACTGGAGTGGGTTGCCTTTTCCTTCTCTAGTGCGTGAAAATGAAAACTGAAAGTGAAGTCGCTCAGTCATGTCTGACTCTTAGCGACCCCATGGACTGCAGTCTACCAGACTCCTCTGTCCGTACATATAACAGATACACAATTTTGTGTCAGAAACTGTGCCAAGCTTTCAGTAGAAAGAAATACACACACATCTTCAACATATGTGACTATCAGCTAGATCCCTGACTTCAAGAGACTCAGTCTGATGGCAGAGACATGTAGGTAGCCAGCCATATGAATAAAGAGTATAGTAAATGAATGAAATAAACTCTGTGATCTTATTGGGAATGCACAGTAAAAAACAAAAACAAAAAAAACAAAATTGTGCCAGGCTCTCCCGGGGAATGGTGCAGTGGGGCTGAGAAGAGTGCACCTGTGTCTGCCCTCATGGAGCTTACTGTCTACGTACTAAAGAATTGATCAGACATATCATCACAGGCTGCAGTAAGCATCTGGACAAAAGACTAGGAAGCTAAGAGAGCAGAGGGGGTGCTGGGAGGCTTCCTGGACTTTATCCAGTTCTCAGCATCAGCACAATGATTAAAGGCTGAGGAGGAGTCACGGGGTGAACCAGAGATCTTGGGGGAAGGATCGTCACAGCCAAGGTTTCCCTGTGTATAAAAACCTTGATCACCAAAGAAGCATGAAGCATTTGGAGTCCAAAGTGGTAGAAGTAAGAAGGAGAAACACATTCTGTTCAAATTCATCACTTCCCGGGTGCTGAACATGGTTTAGCAGTGAACTGTGAGGGCCTGCTCCCGGGTTATACATGATGTCCCTTCTTTTTATAATGTGTCTTCATCCATCTCAGTTATCCCCAGCTTCCCCTGGAGGAAGAAATAACCCATGGCAGTATTCTTGCCTGGAAAATTCCATGGACAGAGGAGCCTGGCGGGCTGCAGTCCAAGGGGTTACAAAGAGTCAGACATGACTGAGCGAATAAGCATGCATGCACACATCTCAGTTAGTTTAGTCCCTTCTTATGATCTTACCTCCCTGTTTGTGTTCTGGCTGCCTGGACACCCTAAGAAATATGTTTACCTGCCTTCCTCTCTCCTGTTTACTCATATTCACAGCGATAAAGTTGTAGGAGCAATCTGATGATTTTCCTTTTATTTTTGTTAAGAAAATAAAAGAAGTTTTGAAGTGAAATCAGACACAGTTGAAAAAAAAATCCCATCAACTTCTGAGGTGACTTAAAATACCTCTTTAAAGGACCATAAAGCCCTTTCACTTTTCTTTTCATCCTCTTGTTAATTTTGTACTTTTTTTTTTTTTNCTTAACCATCAGACCACCAGGGAAGTCCCAAGTGTGTTTACTCACAGAGTTTTCCTAACATAGGTCTGGCTCTTGGACTCTTCCCCTAGTCCTGCAGACACCATCTCAGGCCCATGAAGATCCCCTTCACTCCTTGAAGGCTTCCTGGCTTCTTACCCTCCATCATTAGGCATTTTGTTTGCTCCAATTTTTCTTCCTTCTCTGCACCAGTCGAGCAATTTGCACCTTTGCAAACTTGAAAAGTGAAAGTGAAAATACATAAACCCAAGAGTTGGTCATGCTGGGCAAATGAATATGCACTTTGTTTTAAAATAAGAATTTCTAAATTGTCTTCCATAGAAAAATGTACCATTCCGCACTCTCTCCGACATTCTACAAAATGCCTATGTCATCAAATATGATGATTTCCAATATGATATGTGACTCATTGATATATACAGGTGAAACTTTCCACATATGTATACAAAGCACATGTATATGTGTATGTGAACATATTTTCACATATTTATTGGTATTTATATTTATTGCTATGAAGACTATATGCATACTCTTTGCCAGTCTTCATTCTGAGTCATTAGTTGGTCAGCCTATGTATCCATCCATCCACCTATCCATCCATCCACCTATCCA
>SJYV01009304.1:505519-534545 GCA_006410875.1 Neotragus pygmaeus | reverse complement strand
TTTTTTTTTTTCTGGTAAATACTTCTTCAAAAGGTTATGGTTTTATTGCCTGGTAGGATGTTAGCAGTCTCATTAAGCGTATTTCAACTCTGTACTATATAATGTTCTTCTAATTCTAATTTGGACAGCTCATCCATATTTCTGGTTTTCTTAATTATATGTTAAATAAAAACTTCTGAAATGTGATCATTCTATATTTGTATGAGTCATGTTTTAAATTTTTAACAATTATGCTTTGATATTAGAGGGCAAAATAAGAAAACCACTGGTAATGGCTTTCATCTTTGCCATATGCCTTAAATCTTTCACAATCACTACATGTAGTGATATTGAAGTATGCAGTAAATGAGTTATGATCCAAGAAGCAACTTAATGTAGTCAAGAAGCTGTTACTCTTTTCAGGTATAAAAATAATATTTACAATGCATGTGTGAAAGAGGTTGAATCTTATTTTGATTCTAGTTGATGTCAAAGAGTTCCAATAATAACTTAGAATTTCTTTTTTAACTTAGAAAACTTAGAAATAATATGAATAAACATATTTTAATTGAAAATTAGTCTCCAAGATATTAACCTGCTCTACTGAGACAGAAATCAAAGGCAGGGGAAAAAAACAAGTTGCTGAAGGGAAAATTTTAAATACTTGTCATTTCTTCAGTAAAATGGATTTTGCTGGGTAAAAGATTTTAAAAATTTTTCAAAATAAGATATGATTATTTCATTGTACATTTCTGGTACATTTCTCACAAGAAGTTTTTCTCCTGACACAGTTCAGTGTACTAAAGAAATAATTTACCTCAATGCCTAAGCCTTTAATAATACAAAAGCAATTTAGTTTTACTTTTACTTATCTTAAACATTATTAGAAAATGAATTAAAACAGATAAAGATATTTCAGTTATTTCATCAGGTGCTCAATTTTCTACTTCCTATTAACAGACGAAGCTTTGAAACAAACTTTTTTCTATCAAAAGTGTCAAAATAGGCTATGAAAAGTTATATGATCTTTAACTCCAAAAATCTGCATTTTTATACTTAACATTTCATAGTATTCAGTAGAAAATTATTTTATAATGTTAAAAGAGTATACAGTCTGAAACTTAACCTAATAAAGAAAATTTCATAGTCACTTCATTTGTATATTTTTTCCTAGGTCTTTCAAAATTCAATTATAAATTGAATATAAATATAAATTATAAATCTTACTCCTAAAGGCAATCAGCTCAAACAGGAAAGAAAAATAACACAAAGTCATCTTGGAATATTGATTATTTCTTCTATTCCCAACTATGAAACCAGAACAAGTTCATGTTTTAATGAGATCTCAAAAGTGATAGTCATAGAGCAAACGTAGTAAAGCATCTGCATAGTTATGCTGGAAGTATACCCACTTTGAACCTTCAACAAGTTATGCAATATAGTTACAAAGTTAAGGAAGAATAATAAGAAATAATTTATAAATGAAAATCACAGTCATTAACAAATTCATTAAAATAATTATTCTGTCTTAAATCAAAGTGTGTAAAATCACTGAAGCAAGCTGAAATTCCAGCAACTTAGAAGAATAGAAATAGGACACAAACTTTGATAAATACTAACAAGTACTAATAAAAACTATCTTGAAAAATAAGTAATTTGTATTTGCAGTAAAGTATAGGTAATCCAAGTAATTTATTTCTTATCAAGTTTCCTGAGCAAATCTTTACTTGTAAGCTTTGGACACACCAGATGGAAAGTCAGAATAGACTTTTAATGGAATTCACAAAAGAAAAGTCATGTCTCTGTTTTTGTTTTTTTAATTTTAATAAGCACTACTTTATTTCTTGACATATAATCAATCATTATTTTTTTGCTGATGACTATTACAAAGCATCCTCAATAATACTGATTACTAAGAATAATATCCATATAATTTGCTGGAAATTAGAACAATTTATACTTGAAAAGAGAGAGAGACTGTTTTGACTTTAGGTTTTACACCCAGTTTATATCCATGTCTTGTTTTTTTTTTTTTTTTTTCTATTTGACTGTTTCTATTGACAATTCCAGTCCCAGGGTTATTAATCTCAGTAGTGTCAAGAAATTTTGTTTGTTACATTTTCTTTTTTCACAGTATAATCTTGTTTGTCTCCTTATATCAGCAATAAGTTCTTCACTTCTACTTTGCAGCAGTGTTAAAACATAGTGTGCCCTCTTTCATAGTACTCTCTGCATATTGCCTTTCTATTCTATCTTAATTTTCATAACTATCTCTTTCTAACTCCTTTACTATGCCTCATCTGATTTGTCTCCCAAACCAATTAAATTTTTTAGCTTGATGTTCAATCAAAAAGTAACCTTGAAATTAATGTCTAGCCAAACAAGTATATTTAACAGACACTCTTTCAATAGTCTTTTGACTTATATTTTTAGCTAGGCATGTCAATCTGGAATCTGAGAACATTGTTTTCATTTGTGTTTTGGGCAGTGGCAAACAGAGTAGCCTGCAGGGCTACCAGTCCATTGGATCGCAAAGAGTCAGACACTTCTTAGCAACTCAGAAACAATAATAATGCTATTGAATATACTGCCAATTATATTTGCCTGGAAAAATTTAAATCTGTAATTTAAATTGAAAGTATGCTAATTAAGTACAATTCATGCTAGTTAATATGATCAGTAGATCACAAATACAATCTTCTGAATTCAATCCCCAAGTTATTCGCCATATGCCATACTATCTCCTTATACACACCACATGTTAATAAAGTGTGACCTTTGAGTAGTATTCTCAATATCTGGATTTTTTTTTTTTTAATGTTAAATCTCAGGTCACACTGTAGAACAATTGAAATAAAAATCATATTTTAGCAAGATTGTCAGGTGATTTGTAAGAGGAGTAAAGTTTGAAAAGCACTATCAATACATTTCACATATAAGCTAGAGTAAATCTTATCTTTCTAACTTAAAGCGTGCTGCAATTCATGGGGTTGCAAAGAGTCGGACATGACTGAGCGACTGAACTGAACTGAACTGAAACATTTTTTGAGAGGGTGGCTGTGAAAATAAACTGCCTTCCATGTCACTGATTTTTTTGAAAAATCTGTCATGTAACTCCTTTATCCAAGCTATTTTTGAAATATTCATTTATTCTCAAATAATTATTTAGACTCTACCATGAGCAGAGCATTATTCTAGGTTCTGAGGATTCCATAGTGATAGCAAGATGAAAACTTGCCCTCATAGAAGTTATAATATAGATAAAGTAGGCAAAAAACAATGAAGATTAATTACTAAAATATACAGTAGGTGAAATGTAAATAAAAGAGCTAAGAAGAATAGCAAAGCAGTAAATAAAAGTGAGGACTGTCAAAGTGAGATTAGGGTTACAAATTTAGAGAAGGTTGTCAGAAATTCTGAGCTAAATATTTTCTTTGAAAGCGTATTTATTTTTTATGGCATCAATGTTTTTCTCTGTGGAAAGCACACAAGTCTAATCTCCAGCCTTAATTTCTCACTAGTATGCTGATTCCAAATATATTACAGTCTTTGCAAGATTCTCTAACATTTTAAATATAGATTTATTATTAGCAAATTACCAATCTAAAGTCAATTGGAGGTTCTCTGGAACTTGATATTCTTACCTCATTCCCTCCCCAAGTCCATGCCTGAGGAAACCACCATGAACTTTTGTGCAAAGAAAGACTCATTCTCCAGAAATCTCTTTAATTTTATTGTATCTCTAGTTGTGCAATTCCTGCCTCTAACTCAACTCTTCTTTGAAAGTGAAGTCGCTCAATTGTGTCCAACTCTTTGCGACCCCATGGACTGTAGCCTACCAGGCTACTCTGTCCATGGGATTTCCCAGGCAATAGTACTGGAGTGGATTATCATTTCCTTCTCCAGGGGATCTTCCTGACTCAGGGATTGAACCCCAGTCTCCTGCATTGACAGTTGCTTTACCGTCTGAGCCACCAGGGAAATTCTACAAAAAATTGTCTTAGGCAACAGCACTAGACTTTATAGAAGACTCCATAGCAGACATGGAAGAGGATGTTTGCATTGCATTGTCATAGGCTGAGCTCCACAAAATGAAGATTTTTGTGCAAACTCTTTATTGGAGAGGGCCATCAGGAACCACATCAGAAGTGCAGAATAAAGCAGGGTTGTAGAGAGGAAGAAGTTGAATTGTAATTATTCAGTTGCAAAAAAAGACCACAAGAAGTGTCCCTTTGGAGAATTATATAATTAAAGGAAGACATCTATACTCCTGTCTTAAACAGTCATCCTTCTCTGCTAAATAATCTTCTTCTATAACATTTATTGTCTTGATACCACTTGTATGATATGAGGTCCTCCAAGATAGGATAGCTATGTAAGAGATTTAATATGGCAATGTATGAGAGAAAACCACTTCCCTGGTGGCTCAGATGGTAAAGCGTCTGCCTACAATGTGGGAGACCTGGGTTTGAACCCTGGGTCAGAAAGGTCCTCTGGAGGAGGAAATGGCAACCCATTCCAGTACTCTTATCTGGAAAATCCCATGGACGGAGGAGCCTGGTGGTCTACAGTCCATAGGGTCACAAAGAGTCGGACACAACTGAGTGACTAAACTTTCATGAGAGAAAATAAGAGAAGAGGGAAGAGGAGTCGGGGGAGCTATCCGACTATGATGAAGATTTAATCCCAGGTAAAAGAGAAAGAGAAAGAAGGACTGGGTGGAAGTGACTCAGGCACAGTGCAATACTAATCAAATTGGACAAGGCTGTCAATGAGATGAAGTTACTTGTCAGAGGAGTCTTGCGCTTCTCAGGAATGGGTCTAGTTTAGCACCCCTATCAGCTGAGTGCAATCCAAAGGAAGCATGAGCTTAATTTCAGAGCTCAGATAATTAATTATCCTAGCAGTCAGAGAATTGAGAGGCATATTCTCATAATTGGTACGATGAGAAGCTAGAGCTACCACTACAAAATGAGGCTGTGGAAGAATATGTCTGGGACACAGGTGATTCACTGAGATATCTCAATGCTTCTACACTTCTAATGAGAGTAAACAAACTTTTATAGTGATCATGGGCAGATAATGACAACGTAACTGGAGGCTTGGAAACCTCAGGAGTGAAGATCTGTTTCACCCTAATGCAATGGGACTAAAATCTTAGAAAGGATAATAGGTATCTAAAAAGAGAAGTAGAGAAAGGTGCTGAATATCAATTATGGCTTCAATTGTAGTAGCAGGCATGTTTTACTAGCCCTCTCATTTCATGCTTTTATTTTAGGCATTGAGAAAAGTCATCATTATGAAATGACTGTCAGTCACAGAGAAGAATCAATATTGAGCACAAGCCTATTTGAGCAATGCAAGAAATAGATATTAGATTCTATTTGGATAAGGCATTTTATATTCCCTCAGCTCAGCTCTGGTTTCACCTGAAACTGTAGAGAACAAATATTATGTTTCCCTATTCCTCAGTGAGGCAATTCAGAGGCATAACCAACATACTTCCTCAGAGAGTGACCAGCAGAACTGAGCCCCAATAACCCACTCATTAACACACTTTATATAAATGTTTTCTTTTTTGTAGCATGATTTTCCCTACTCCCTCATTTTTATTTCTTTGAATCACCTACTAATGCATACCTGCAATCCAAGCTTTTATCTCATGACTGCATTTGGGGGAATCCCAAACTAAGACAATGAGGAAACTAGGCATTTATTCCTAAATGTCAGGAAGCTTTAAAAATAGCATTTGCTATATTGGTCCTAGTTCTAGAAATTGTTTGCAACTTTTCAGAAAAATAGCTGGAAAACTGCAGTTGTTGAATATTCCAATGACCTCAAAATTCTAGTAACAGAATCATATCTATAGGGAAGAAAACATTTAACCTCATGGTTTTATTATAGTTAGAAACTAATAAATTATGTTATTTTTCATTCTTAATGTAGTGGTTATCTTTGTCATTGGGAAGAGAATTGGCACTAAAAATAATAAATCTCAAAACCATTTGAATTTATTCTCTTCTGGCTAAAACAAGTTAAATAGATTCAAAAAAGCATGTAGACTTCTTTAACTTAAAAAAATTAAGTATGTTGAAATTAACTTATGAAACTAGAGATTATAGAGTGCATAATTTAGTAAAACAAATTATTTCAGTTAGTTAGTTATTCAATTTTTCATATGCCTTCACTACCCAGAAGGTAGGTGCCTCAAATTACTAAGAACAAAAAGAGAAATATATTTCTTCCTATTATCTGTTGTGATGCAAAGTATAAAGACTGAGAAATAGGGTATTGGAATATGGGTCATTACCTAGAAAGTTTTAGTAAGGAATGATGCAGTTAATAAAAAAAAGAAATTTTCTTCCATGCATTTTTACAGAGGAATGATGATGTTTAGGTGCTTATCTCAGGTCAGTTCAGTTCAGTTCAGTCGCTCAGTCGTGTCCGACTCTTTGCGATCCCATGAACTGCAGCACGCCAGGCCTCTCTGTCCATCTCCAACTCCTGGAGTTCACTCAAACTCATGTCCATCGAGTCAGTGATGGCATCCAGCCATCTCATCCTCTGTCTTCCCCTTCTCCTCCTGCCCCAAATCCCTCCCAGCATCAGAGTCTTTTCCAATGAGTCAACTCTTTGCATGAGGTGGCCAAAGTACTGGAGTTTCAGCTTTAGCATCATTCCTTCCAAAGAAATCCCAGGGTGAATCTCCTTCACAATGGACTGGTTGAATTTCCTAGCAGTCCAAGGGACTCTCAAGAGTCTTCTACAACACCACAGTTCAAAAGCATCAATTCTTTGGCGATCAGCCTTCTTCACAGTCCAACTCTCACATACATACATGACCAGAGGAAAAACCATAGCCCTGNGTGTGTGTGTGTGTGTGTGTGTGTGTGTGTGTGTGAAGTGTGTGTGTGTAAAGTGGTGAAGCCAAAAGGCCTGAATTCTCCTACTAAGCAGGCCTCCTCCCATCCTTCTTTTCATAGCTAATTTAGTTAAGTGTTTAAACAATGTAAATCTGGCAGCTCTCCTCCGTTAAAGCCGCAAGATTGAGGACAGCTGCCGCCTAGCTACCAGCCCTCTAGTCCACCCTCCACCAGCTTTCCTGAAATAGCAAAGCCCGCTTCCGTCCCTGCTTCCCTGGAATAACCCTGGGGGAAGGATACTCCACTTCCTACGCCCAGACTGCATTATTTATTACCACCTCAGGAGTCCATATTTGGAGAAAAAAATATCACCACCATGTGGAATGAAATCATGTACTTGCAAATAACTGCTGTAAGCATCTGAATTCAAAGGAGCTCTCAAGGAGATTGTGTATGTATACAAATAGGCGCGCACTTCTCAGATGGAGAGTCTGTGCCCTGACAGGCAGGGGGATTCAGGACAGGACAAGTGGGGCTCCGGCAACCTCGGGGGCCTGAGGAGCGAGGACGTCCAGGGAGTTCATCTCCTTAAAAACACGAAGTCACTACCGAGTTGGTGGTTAGAATGGAGCCCACAGTACATTGGAGGAACTATTTCCAAGCTTTTTCTTAATCATCTACTTACTAAAAACAATCTATTCACCTTGCACCAGGTGACTTACTCTTTAGGCAAGATCGCTCCTGTCTGAGAACACATGTGGTCTCCGCAATTTGTGCCCTCGGTGGCCCTGCAGAGCTTCAATGATGTTCCCTCCGAGGCGCACAGTGGCTGTAACTTCTGCAACAATCGCATTCCAGAAGTCACATGGAACCCTAACAGCGGCTTGCAACATACTAAGAGTATTCAGTAGTGAAGGTCGCTTGAGTTAGTTTGTGTGGTGAAGAATCGCTTTATAAATCACTCTATAAAAGGTCACATGTGCTCCTGCAGTGGTTTTCAAAATGAGGCATGGCTTCCCGAGTTACACAGTTTATATCTCCAGAGCACCTTAGGTGCCATAATAAAAACTGCGCTTTCTAAAACACAGCCCTTCTAGAGTGAGTCACTCTGGTTCTATAACAGCAATCCTCTGAAGTGTGTAAATCTGAAATCCAAGGCAGGAGTGAAAATGAGCAAAAGTCACTGACCTCATGTTGGAAACAGAAAATATTTGCTTCACAGACACTAGATTTTAATTCCATCATTGACCAAAGGGTCAGCAGTTGCCATGTAGATGAAGAAGCAGAGCTTGCACGCCATTCACATGGATCAAAGCCTAATTTCTCTTCTTTTCCTTTCTAATGCTTGGCAATGGACTCTCCTGCACTTCCCTGGTGGCTCAGTGGCAAAGATTCTGCCTGTCANTGAAGAAGCAGAGCTTGCACGCCATTCACATGGATCAAAGCCTAATTTCTCTTCTTTTCCTTTCTAATGCTTGGCAATGGACTCTCCTGCACTTCCCTGGTGGCTCAGTGGCAAAGATTCTGCCTGTCAGTGCAGGAGACTCAAGTTCCATTCCTGATCTGGGAAGATTCCCTGCAGAAGGAAATGGCAACCCACCCCAGGATTCTTACCTGAGAAATCCCATGGACAAAAGAGCCTGGTAGGCTACAGCCCACAAGTTCACAAAAGTGCCGGACATGACTTAGTGACTAAAAATGACAACAATGGACTCTCCTTACCTCCTGTCTGTGGCGCATGAAGGGAGACACGCTCATCGCAGGCTCTGGGTCAACATCTTATGATGACAATAGCCAGCATCACAGGGATCGCTCGGCAGCAGTGGGCAGTCTGCAGCACAGCCGAGAACCTGGATCCACTGATGAAGTTTCAACTGCTAGAATCTACTAAGATATTCTTGGTGATGAAGTTGTAGAAATATTCTAAGTATACTTTGAAAAGATGTACCTTCTCCATTTGGAGGACACAGAGAAGTCACAATGTCTGAACCATTAGTCCCAATTCAAGCATGTCAGCATCACCGACCACAATGGCCTTCTCTTCTTGTTTATTGCCAAAGACTGTTTACCACCTTTAATGCTTTTACAGTCGCCGTAGAAGAGTGCGACCTGTTACATCTTTACTGTGGATTTTTTTCTTTCAGTGGAAAAAATTAACACCGCTTATCACCTTGACCGTGTCAGCCTTGGGTTCCACCAAGTCTCCTATTCATCTCCCATTCTTGCTCTGCTTTTGTTTGGTTCTTCTGCTATATTGTTGCTCATTGCCTTATTTTTTGATTGACTGGGTACACTAATACAACATTTATTTTTAACGTAATGTAAAAGTCTGTGATTCAAAATGAGAGTTTATCCTGATCATTAACAAGATTTATGTGCTTAGTTTAATTTCTTCTGTTTTGTTTTATGGTTCTGTTTAAAATTTTTATTGGAGTATAGTTGCTTTACAATTTGTGTCAGTTTCTGCTATACAGCAAAGTAAACCAGCTATACCTTTTTATATTGACTACAGTTATCTTTAACTTTTCTCCTGTGATTTTGGAAGTCATATCTAAATTTTTATCCTATTAGCAGTGACATTTAATAAAAATGTATTGAAATCTGTTTTCTGTAATTTCCATTATCAAAAGTAAAACAACGCCAACTGGTTATTCCTTGGGAAATATGAAGAATTTGCTTTTACTTCTTTAAAATGTCAACCCACATTGTAACCGATGATACCATTTGAATCACAATCCTTTTATCCTCATAATTCTGTAGACAAGTCTGTCTTCATGTTGCAAAGGAGAAGTGGGAGGCAAGCTTTATCTTCATGGATACTCACTCAATCTGTTTTAATTCTTGAAATTAAAATAAATCATCAAGATAAATCTAAGCATCAAAAACTTTTCATTAATTTTGACTGATTTTCAGGAAATGCAAGTCTCTCAGAAAAACTGCTCCCAAATAGTCCTTTAATGACGGCTCCACTTTTATCGATTCTTTTCCTGAAATTCCTAATGCTTACATGTTAAACATACCCCTTGCCCATGCTTTTTATATATTCTCTCATCCTATCTCTTTATCTTTTTTCTCTGAGTTTTGTGATATAAAAGTTGATGTCTGTTCCATTAAAACTGTTTGTGGCAGGATCCATTTTGCTGTTCACTTCTTACATTTCAATCTGAAATGAACACTTTAAAAGAAAATCTCCATGCTGGCTTTCATAACCTTTTTGTTTTTCTCTTTATAGTTCTCTGCTCAAATATCATAAAAGAAATGTCCTTTGAAGGTTTTTAGACACACAAATCAGGAGTGTTCTCAAAATTTCCCGTCTCTTGTAGAATCTATATTTCATAGGAAAAGATTTTCTCTGATTCCTCAGAGTGATCCCTTCTGTTGAACGCTGCTATCTTTTCATTTGCCTGGCAATTTTTCTCTGCATGCTCATCATTACAAAGAGAGCACAATATTTGTCCAAGACCAGGAACTGAGATCACAGTCTGAATTGTTTCGACCCCAGGGAAGGGAAAGGAAGAAAAGATAGGTTTGGATTTATTCACGTTTTACTTTGCTGGTTCAGAGGCCTGGGGAGCAGGGGAACTTGGGAGTGAACCAGTGGAGACGGCTCTGCGCGGAGCTCTGTCTCTGCTCAGCGTCTTTCCTAAGTCTGGAAGGCATCGGGAGTTTTCTGGGACCCTCCTGTTATTTGCCGAGCACTGACCAAGGGTCACTCCTGCTCTTGATGTGGGCTCACTGTCCACAACAGGTGTTATCTAGGGGTTGGAGCCACCATGGGTGTGCGAACAGAGTGGCATGGTTTTCCATCTGCTGAATCCCTTATTGTCCCCAGTGTCTCCCCCACAGCACCCTGCCAGGCAATGTTGAAGGGNAGGAGTTTTCTGGGACCCTCCTGTTATTTGCCGAGCACTGACCAAGGGTCACTCCTGCTCTTGATGTGGGCTCACTGTCCACAACAGGTGTTATCTAGGGGTTGGAGCCACCATGGGTGTGCGAACGGAGTGGCATGGTTTTCCATCTGCTGAATCCCTTATTGTCCCCAGTGTCTCCCCCACAGCACCCTGCCAGGCAATGTTGAAGGGAGTCTTCCGGCCCTTCCTCCAGTGCTTCCTGGGTAAATCGCTCCTTACATGTGAGGAGCTGCACATCCTTCTAGTGCTCGTCTAAAAGAAACTCCAGGACACTTGGGATACGAAGCTGTCATGCTCCGCTACTCTCTATAGCTGATTCATTTTTTCCTGTTTTGCTAACAACTGAACATGTTAGCATGAAAGTGGCTGAAGATATTTTCTCAGATTTCACAGTGTACATGTTTTACAGCATTTTCCTCCTGGAACTAAAAGAGTCCAATTTTCTTTCCTTTGAAACAAATGGTGTATAAAACACTNCTAACAACTGAACATGTTAGCATGAAAGTGGCTGAAGATATTTTCTCAGATTTCACAGTGTACATGTTTTACAGCATTTTCCTCCTGGAACTAAAAGAGTCCAATTTTCTTTCCTTTGAAACAAATGGTGTATAAAACACTGTATAAACCCCATTTTAATTTGGAAGCTGCTCCATGGAATATATTGTCCAAATTAACAATGAGTCCCATTGTCAAATGTATTCTCAATACAAAAAGCAGTCATAGATTATCAAAATTCGCAAGCTGGTCAGTGTTCTTTCTATAGGTTTCTGGCGGGGTGTTTTGCAGATAACATTTTGTGTAGGAAGCAATCATGGCTTCATTCCATGATAGGCAAGTTGCCAGGAAATACTAAATCAAGTGGCAATAGAGTCCCCAAAGAAAGTTGTTCCTGATTTATGATGATAGTTCCAACAATACTGCTGAACTTTTTGCACATGGAAATGACCACTGAGTTATGTTTTATGTTATATCAGAGAACAGCCAGGCTGCCAGATCCAACGATGCAGCTGGAATGCAGAAAAGCCCCATTATGTTAACTTCCAAAGTCTAGGGAAAATGATTTCTTATTCTCAACATGTAAGTACTTGTTTTCCTCCAGCACGTCACACACCCTGAATCCATGGTGGTGTTTAAAAAGGTGGGAAACAACCTAAGTTGGGTTTGAAGCAGGGAACGGTGGAGACAAAGATGGTAGATATGGAGAGGCCGACAACAAAGAGACTATGGAAGGCTGATCCACAGCGCGAGGTTGCCAAACGCCAAGGAGTGGTCNGGAGCTTTAACTACCACTGTAAATGAACTGCCAAATTCATCTTGAGTTTACCAAAATTATTTCTATATTTAAGGGAATTGTTTTCTTTTTTTCATTTTAACAGGTAGGATATCCACTATTCTTATGGTGAGAGATTGCCAGAAAAACGTATAGCACAGGACTCAAGTGGCGAATTTATTTTACCAAAATGCTTTTTTAAAATGATAAAGTCCATGACTATATTTCTGCCCTACCAAAAAAAAGGAATTATATATATCATAAAGTAACCATATACATTTATTGTATAATATGCAATTTCATAACAACATTTTATTTCCTGATTAGTGGATAGCATAGAAAGCCAAATGAATCAATTTGGGAGAGTTTTCTTTTACAGCTGCCACCCTATATATATTGTTATACGGATTTGGGGATTTCCACCACCAACTGTTTAGATTTGACTTTACAAAGCTAGAAAGCATTAGGTTGTTACTTTTGGAATGACTATGCCTTTCAATCCCAGTAAGCTGTCACTGAATCTATTCCTACCAAATATTGCAGATATTTCAAATTCAGCTCTTAGCCAACCCATTAGAATTTAATATTTTCTATTTTAAAAGTATATAAAAATTAATTAGTAATTTTTCAAAAAATTATTAAGGCTTCACACTAAATTTTTTGTTTCACTTGGATTTTTTAAAATTACAGTCCTCTTAAGAATAATTTTTTTCTGCAGTGAAACCCTAATTCTGAGAATTAGGAGACATGTTCATTAGAATGGAAATTACATGAGGGCAGGGACCCTTATATTCAAATCGATGATGCCCAATATGTGGCTTGGCACACAACAAATAAGAATGCATAGAGAAAATTACTTATCATTTAGTTCTTTTAAAAAATTATGCTTCTGAGATGGGGATAAGCTGACTGGGATATTACAATGGTATTTCTAAGGAAAAAGACCAAAGAATAATCCTTAAACAAAAGAGAAAATTTGAATTTTATCTACCTTTCAAATACATCATATTCTGCAAAGCAATCCCTATAATCTAGTTTACTCCCACTTTTCTCAATCAAGGATTCCTCCAGTTTTTATAATCCCAAAACAGAATGTCATGTAATACTGAATTCTGAATTATGTGGGCATAGTAAAACTGTCTTTAAATTATGACTGGGCATTCAGTATTTTACAGGTAGCAGACACTTTCCTTTTGTGGTGTACTTGGCCAATAGGTCCGTTTAGTCAAGGCTATGGTTTTTCCAGTGGTCATGTATGGATGCAAGAGTTGGACTGTGAAGAAAGCTGAGTGCCGAAGAATTGATGCTTTTGAACTGTGGTGGTGGAGAAGACTCTTGAGAGTCCTTTGGACTGCAAGAAAATCCAGTGCAGCCAGTCCATTCTAAAGGAGATCAGCCCTGGGTGTTCTTTGGAAGGAATGATGCTAAAGGTGAAACTCCAGTACTTTGGCCACCTCATGCGAAGAGTTGAATCATCGGAAAATATTCTGATGCTGGGAGGGACTGGCGGCAGGAGGAGAAGGGGACGACAAAGGATGAGATGGCTGGATGGCATCACTGACTCGATGGACATGAGTTTGAGTGAACTCTGGGAGTTGGTGATGAACAGGGACGCCTGGCAAGCTGCGATCCATGGGGTCGCAAAGAGTCGGACTCGATTGAGTGACTGAAATGAACTGAACTGAACTGGCCTCTGCTGCTGCTGCTGCTAAGTCGCTTCAGTCGTGTCTGACTCTGTGCGACCCCATAGACGGCAGCCCACCAGGCTCCTCCTCCCTGGGATTCTCCAGGCAAGAACACTGGAGTGGGTTGCCATTTCCTTCTCCAATGCATGAAAGTGAAAAGCGAAAGTGAAGTCGCTCAGTCGTGTCCGACCCTCAGCAACCCCATGGACTGCAGGCTACCAGGCTCCTCCGCCCATGGATTTTCCAGGCAAGCGTACTCAGATTTAAAAAAAAAAAAATTAACATTTTTTGTATCTTAGATCAATTCTTATTTATTGATGGAAGCCATTATTTAATAACTTTTCCTCAAAAATCACAAACACCAAATTTCATAGAAACATTTTACAGGTTAAGTAAAGTGCTGAACACACTGAGAAAAAACAGCAACCTCCTTTTCGACCCATAGGAGACTGGAGAACACAGGGAAAATTGCTGCCCTAAGACTGGAGAGACAGATAGGCAAGTAGCCTGAAGAAATGTCTTTAGAAGAGATTTAAAGTGGAAACCACCATGGGGAACAGTTTGGTTAGGAAACCCTGAAATGTAGTTGTTGAAATACTAGAGCCTTAGTGCAGAAAACTCAGAATTAAAACCCTCCAGGAGACCTATTTATAATGGGCCCCCAAAATAATGTGAGATTTACCCCTAGGAGCTTAATCAGGTTTCCTCAGTAAAACATCAGAGAAAAAAATATCTTTTGCTTCTGGCAAAGGGGCAGGACAGATGGGGGAATAATTTTGAAATATACCACTGTATTCCATTCTTTTTAACAAGGCCTTCTCTCAGGAAAACTAGTTATCCAAAGTCTAACCTGCTGGGATATTATCAGATGTGGGAGAAAGAAAACACTCAAACTCATTAAAGTTGTTCTGTTCCTCCTAAGGCAGGAAAGAATCTCTGAGAAACTATTATGAAGTCCACATTCCAGGGGTATAGGTTCACTAAAAGACTGAGACATAATCATAGGCCAACAAAATATTTACCTTTTTTCAACACATTACAACCTATGATTCCAAGTGTACTGACATTTTGAAAAAGGCAAAGCTATGGAGAAGGGAATGGCAAACCACTCCAATATTCCTGCCCAGAAAATTCCATAGAAAGAGGAACCTGGTGGGCTACAGTCCATGGGCTCCCGAAGAGTTGCACACAATTGAGTGACACTCACACACACACACACACACATATGGAGACAGTAAAAGGATTGGTGGTTCCAGGGGTTTGGTGGTGGTGGGGGGAATGAATAGCAGAACACAGAGGAGACTTTTTACCTTGAAAATACTCTGTATGAGACTATAATGGTAGATACATGTCATTACACATTTCCAAACCCATAGATGGTACATCAAGAGTGAATTGAAACATAAACTTAGGACTTTGAGTGCTTATGATTATGAAAGCAGGTTCATCAGTTATTCAAAACAGTACCACTCCTGTGAAGGATATTAATAATGAAAGAAGCTATGGAGTGTGTGGGAGCAGGTATTATATGTGAATCTCTATACCATCCCCTAAATTTTGCTGTGAAACTTAAACTGCTTTTAAAAAAACCTTTTTAAAACCCTATGATCCTATTATACATGCGTGTATGTGTGTGTGTGTGTGTGTGTGTGTGATAAGTCACTTCAGTCACGTCCGACTATTTGCCATCCTATGGACTATAGCCCACCAGGCTCCTCTGTCCCTGGGATTCTCCAAGCAAGCATATCGGAGAGGGTTGCCATACCCTCTTCCAGGGGATCTTCCCAATTCAGGGATTGAACCTGCATCTCCTGTATTGGCAGGTGGGTTCTTTACCACTAGCCCCACCTGGGAAGCTCCCTGTCATACATACGATTTAGTAATGTAGTAAATTGTATAATAATACAAAGAAAATATAGGTGTAGCTAACATGTATGTGTGTGCGTGTGTTCAGTCAAGTCTGACTCTGTGACCCCATGGACCATGGCCTGCTAGGCTCCTCTGTCCATGGGATTTTCCAGGCAAGAATACTGGAGTGGGTTGCCATTTCCTCCTCCAGGGGATCTTCCCCACCCAGGAATCAAAGCCACATCTCTTGAGTCTCCTGCATGGCAGGGGGATTCTTCACTACCTAGCCACCTGGGAAGCCCATAGCTAACACCTTTATCATTAGCTAATGGATGTACTGTTGTAAGTTCTTTAAATATTTACATGTTTAATTATTTTTTAAATATTTAATCCAATTATTCTCGTCAATTTACATTTGAAAGCGTATCAGGAAAACAAACATGCAGGCAGTTAAGTGCCTTGTCCCATATCGCACAGCGAGTTCAGAGCAGAGCTGACATAACACTAACTATATAAATGGAACAAAAGTGCATGTCTCTCCATCAGCATCAAGTACACACTGAAGATGAGCCTTTACTATCTCATGGTACAGAGTCACTGTTTTTGGATAAAAGACAGAAATCCCTGCTCAGGTCCACCACAGAATTCTTCTATATGTATACTGACATTTTTTTCCCCTCCTTCTCAGACTCTTTCTGCAGCTCTTCCTCATTATCTCCAACAATAGTGCTGTGGTAAAATTACCATACAACTACTAATCTCTTAGTGAGAAATCCCCACAAAGAATGGGGCTACGTTATACAGGCACAATTCTGTCCCACATACTTCTGCCTCTTACCCATCTTTCCCCCCATGAAAATAGTAAAGTAGGATAAATATATTAGAAAAATACCTAGAGTAATAATTTCAGCAATCCTCCAATTCAAATCTGTCATTATGAGTTATGAAATATACTATAACCTGCCTTCTCTAGAGTTAGTTTTTTGATAAGACAGAATTTAAATATATTACTTGATTCAAGTTTATTTTGTCTTCCCAGTTGATATGAAGGTCATGAGTGAAACAAAACAAAAGAGGAGGAGAGATATTAATAAATGTAGACAGAGCTGATATGCATTTTTCAGGCTAGGCAGAATATTAACACCATAATTATGTGTGCTCCCACAGTTATTGTAGTATCCACCTCTGTAATATAGAGCATTCAATTAGTCATTGGGTAATAGTTTCTCTTCTCAAGCATCACACATGTAAATAAGGGACAGATTTTATACTATGCTAACTCAGTTTGATGGATTTTCCTTTTTTCTTAAGTTTACTTCCACTACCAGTTATTCATATCTTAACACTTAAAGGTGTCTGCGAGACATTGTACAACTTTGAAAGGTAAATAATATCATCCCTTGAAAAAAGTTATTATTTTAAAAAATTATTCACTGGTTCTCCTAAATCTTTCCAGTAGATTTTTAGGTTGGCTCTACTGAGTATGTATATTTGTTCTTGTTGAAATTTCAGTAGAGCAAGAGAAAAAAAATCCATTAAACATTGATTATTCCTCAACATTACTTTAATGTTAATTATTCTTAATTATGTATTGCTAAAGTATGTTCTAAAATAGCAAGACCAAATACTATTTTGTATCTTATCAGCAAAACATAAGCTTGAGTTTAAACAGGACCTGGTATATATTAATAGTACCAACCAACTAAAGTTACTTATTGTAATTGTTGTTTCCTAATTTCTTACACCTTTAAAGTGTTGTGTAATACTTTGAGGGTTTGCTAGGTGAAAACTGGAGTTTTCACTTTTCTTGTATTTGACTGTAATGGAAACTAAATATGTAGAAAAAAGTTGATATGTCAATTGTTTTTCTCCTTTATGTTCATTATATAAGGCCTGTGTTTCTCAATTAAATCTGTACTTTTTCTATTGTTCTTATTGCACTTCTATGTTTGAGGAATTCTCCTTTACCCAGAATTTTGATAAAACTTTTTCTATAATATCAAAGCCTTGATGTTTATATCTTAGTTCAGTTACATATGGAAATTGTTTTGGTATGTGGCCAGGTAAGTGTCTATGATCTTATTTTCTCTACTATTCCTTTCCACATGTCAACTTTATCTAACATTTTCCACATATTTAATTATATCTCTCTTCTACTTTCTTATTATTTGATCTTTGTAATTGATCATTGTCTATGTTTTCCTCTCTTGCTTTTGTACACCATTCCTTCACATTTACTTTCCTTAATTAAATCTGACATTCAACATCTACTTCTCCTCCATTCAGTGACCCATATTTACCCTATTTTCTGATCTGGTCGTAAAAATTGTTGCAAAATGTTACACCTCAGTAATTCTTTCTAATTCCAGGAAAGGGCATAAGCAGCACAGATGAAGACATAATTAATCAAGTATATTAGTGGATTACTTAAAATAAATCCAGTTTAATGTAACTGTAAAAGACTACCTTGCTGATTTTAACAATAGATACATTGGAAAACTTCATAAATTAATCATTTAAACTCTACTCAACTAAAATGTGAAAAATAAGATCCTGAATGCAATAGAGAAAGAATAAAAATCTTGACTTAACCACATATTTGAAAGACATGTATGAAAATTATAAGATAAAAAGGCAATCTCATATATATTTATTAAGCATTCATAATAAATAATTGATTTAATTGAGAAAATAATATCAGGGCAGAAGCCATACTGAATCAACTAGAAAAGCTTTATAAAAAACCTCAAATGGCATTACTTTTCAAAGAAAAGTTTCAAAGAATGAAAGAAGAGAAGAGCATTTCAGAAATTAAAAATGAAAACTGCTATCATGCATAAAGTCGTTCCCATGGTCAGATGCTGTTATTTATTCCTCAGAAAAATCATGAGAAACATATTGATTTTATGGATAGGAAAACTGAGGCATAAAAATGTTAGGAAATGTGTACAAAATCACATAGACAGCAAGTGGCAGGCTGGACCTAGGTGACCAGCTCCAGAATCCATGTTTTTAAACATTATTCACTACTTTCAAAAAGATATTGATTCTTAAATAGGTGTAAGATATGCTAAGAACACAAGAAAGAATTATCTTAATGAAAACAAGAATGTAAATAAATAAGAAATCAGGCCGAAGAGGCAAATTGGGGGTATTTTATAGATTGGAATATGGATAACCTTGATTCTAGGTTTTAGTTCTGGAGAATTATTTAAATAGGGAAATCCTGATTTTAAAAGATCTGCAAAAGGTTGTATGAAGAATAGATATTGAAAACAGGGGGACCAATATTCAATGCATAAGAGCTTGATTACAGGGAAAAAGAATTATTCATAATATATTATTATGTAGTCATGGTCTATAGTGTATGCTTGCCCTCTACCTCTACAATTATGCCAACTATCTGTGGTATGGTATGGAGAAAATTGTAATAATTAGAATCTCATCAGCAGCCATCTCATCATTATACATATTAAAACATCTTTACTTTTCATCAGAATTTCTTCAAGAACTTTCTATAATTGACATCTCCATTTCTTCATTTCCCATTCTCTCTTTCATCTATGCCAATTGGATTTCCACCTCATTTACACAAAATTTCTGAAACAGTACTTGTAAAGGTCTTCAATATCCTTTATCTTGCTAAATTTTCGGTTTCATACCTCCTTGGAACTTACAGCAGATTTGACACAATAACTATTCCCTTTGTCCTGGAACACTTCTCTTGGTTGATACATCACACTCTTGACTCAGTGCCTGCTTCTCTACTTCTTTTGTTAGCTGGGCTCCTCTGATGGGCCTCTAGATGACTTTTAAATAATTCTCTGGCTTATATCTCTCCACTATATCCAGGTTTATGGACCTCACTTCTCTGACATTTGCACTTGATTGTTTATTAGGCTTCTCTAACTAAACATAGGGAAACTGGAAATATTTGTCTCCTTCAAAATCTCTCTACAAATGTTTTTACTCCATTGGATGATGGTACCACCATTCAGTCAAGTTAAGACCTAGGAATTTTCCCTAATTTTTGCTTCTCCTTGAACCCCCTCCCACGACCCATCTATCACTCTTTTCAGTTTTAACTCCTAAATATATCTTCTATATTTGCACTTCCTTCATCTTCACTGCTATTATCCAAAATCAGGCCATAATGACTTCTAACCAAGTCCTTTACAGTTGTTTACCTGTGTCTTCTTTTATATTTCTATAGTTCATTCTCAATGTAGAAGCCACAATTATCTTTCAAAAACATAGTTTTCACATTTTTGCCTACAATTTTATATGGCTTTCCATTGTACTTTGGATAAAACCCAAAAACTTTTATGTGGCTTATAACAAACCTACTTGATCTGACTTCAGAGTACCTTTTTGACTTGACTTACTACCATTTCTGTGTCATTGCTCATTAAGCTCCAACCACAGCAGACTTCTTTGGATTCCTCATATTTTCAAATCTTATTTTGACCACCATGATTTCCCACTCATTAATCTCTTTGTCCTTTTGCATCAAACACTCCATCTCTGGGTCTTCAAATAACTCCCAGTTGGAAATTTCTTGCCAATCATCTCTCAGCTCAAATAGTTGCCAGAGAAACCTTCCCTGATCACCTTGTTTAACATACCATTGTCCTTTTCTCCCCTCAGCCTCCAATCCCAATTATTCTACAACATACCACTTTATATTGTCTTCATAGCACTACCATGAAATTATTCTGATCATTTATGTTTAAATCCTTTCTTATTTAGAATTTAACTTTTTGAGAGCAGGGACTCTTTTATTTGCTGTTCTTGTCCTAGTCCATTGCACAATGTCAGGGGTATGATAGATTTTCAATAAAACTTGCTAAATAACGGAATGAATGAACCATAGCTTAAATAAATTTTTCTTCTTTCATTTTGACACCACCTCCGCTCTAGTTCTAGAAAAGTAGATCTTTGTCCACTACTAGTACCTAAGTTCATATTTTGAGTTCTTTGCTACTAGTATGTATAGTTTTTTGGTATCGTCTAAGTCTTTGTAGAGAGTTAGATCCCCACAACATCTAACTTCACTGCTGTTCCAATCCCTACAGGAAATGAACATCTGAGGTTTTTTTCTCCTTGTTTCCAGATTTCTTTCAATTTTTGACTATGGCTCGTTAATTCTGTGTGGTCTCAGAACTCTGGATTTCCTCAAACTTTCCCATCCTACAGCAAATAAAACCCATTTAAAGCTAGTCCGTGATATTTACAAGGGAACATGAGCTGCATTTTGTAATCAATGATGAGAGACTAAGTAGAAAAAAAAGAGAAGGTGGAATCTAGTACCACTTGAAAAAATAAGTAAACTAATTTAATTAACATGGAATGTATAAGTAGCCAATGAGCACTTAAAGATATGGATGAATTAGGAAGAAACAGACAGGAGAATTATGCATAAATGTTCAATCTGTGGATGTGAAAATATTTAAATAAAAAGAATAAGGGGAAATTTAGGACTAATCCTTATAACAAGGTGACAATCAAGAAGTGGGAGAAGGGCTCTGGAAATGAAAGAAATAAAAAATAATAGCATCAAAGAGGTTAAGAAGATAGACTTTTGGAGATAGCACAGCTTCTCATTTTCTCTCTGCTTTATTCAATTCTTTTAAGGTGGGGCCTCTTCAAAGAGTAGACCTCAGTACTTCAAAATAACCTTGGATTTTGTGAAAAATTTAGATTCTTGACCTCACCCAGTAACCACTGAATCAGAATCTCTGGGATTAAGGTTCTTAAATCAGAATTATTAATTAACTCCCCAAGTTATTATGAGGCATGTGAAAGTCAAAGAAACACTACTTCAAAGCCTTAATTCAAATTCTATAGTTAAGGTTTGCATGGCTTGAGATTTATGATAAAAATGACAAAGAAAAGCCTAGATGCCCTTTAAAATCCATTTTTGGTATTTTCTAGGTGACAAAAGTCAGACTAAAATTGAATGTTGCTTAGTCATGTCTGACCCCATATAGTCCGTGGAATTCTCCAGGCCAGAATAGTGGAGTGGGTAGCCTTTCCTTTCTCTAGGGGATCTTCCCAACCCAGGGATTGAACCCAGGTCTCCTACATTGCAGATGGATTCTTTACCAGCTGAGTCACAAGGGAAGCCAAAGAATATTGGAGTGGGTAGCCTATCCCTTCTCCAGCAGATCTTCCTAACCAGGATCTCCTACATAGCAGATGTATTATTTACCAACTGAGCTATCAGGGAAGCCCAAAGTCAGACCACAGAGGATTAAGTAGAGAGTAAATAGTGAAGCAATAGATATCATATATATGTATTCCTGGCAGTGAAAATAANTCACGTATTGCTGAAGCCTGGCTTGGAGAATTTTGAGCATTACTTTACTAGCATGTGAGATGAGTGCTCTTGTGTGGTAGTTTGAGCATTCTTTGGCATTGCCTTTCTTTGGAATTGGAATGAAAACTGACCTTTTCCAGTCCTGTGGCCACTGCTGAGTTTTCCAAAACATCTTTAAATTTAGCTTTTGTGTTTAGTTATTATTCACCACAAATTAATTTTTGTGTACAGTATCCGGTAGGGTGAGACAGTGTTTTGTTTTTTTTTTTAACATATTAATAACACAAATACTATTTTGGGGGGAAAGATTATTCTCCATTGATTTACTGTGCTGCAAAATTCAATGGGCTTATGTGAGAGTTTATTTCTGGACTTTCTTTTGTTCTCCATTGATCTATTTTTCTATCATTACACCAACACTACACTACCTAGATTGTTGTAGTTGTAATTACATGTTAATTTTGGAAGTCTGTCAGTTTGAGTCCTTAAAATTTTTTCCTCTTTTCTGAGACTGTTTTGGCTATCTTAGGCTTTCAATATTTCATTATAAGTTTTAGAAGAAAGTTATCTATGCCTATAAAAAAGGCTTCTGTATTCATGATTGTAATGTGGGAGATTTAATATCTAATCTTCCAAACTATGAATATGGTATATCTTTTTCATTCAGATCTTAAATTTTTATCAGTCATAGTTTATAGATTTTGGGATAGATTTGTATATTAGGTTTATTCTTAAATATTTTATATTGTCATAAGAAATTGTCTTGCTCATTTTTCAATTTTTTTTTCAGTTTTATAATTGATTTTTTAAGTTGACCATGAATAATTCTGACACCTCACTAATCTCTCTTAATAGATATAGAAATTTGTCATCCTTGTTGTTTCGTTAGGCTTTTGTACATAAATATGTTATCTGTGAAGAAGCACATTTATCTTTTTTTCTGATTTTTCATTTTAAAAATAATTATTTATTTGGCTGTGCCAGGTCTCAGTTATGGCACTTGGGATCTTTGACCTTTGTTGCAACATTAAGGGTCTTTATTCGTGGCATGTGCGATCTAGTTCCCTGACCAGGCATTGAACCTGGGCCCCCTGCATTGGCAGCACAGAGTCTTAGACACTGAATCAGCAGGGAAGTTCTTCTTTTACTTAAAAATAACACTGGTATAACCAGTGGTAAAAGATTTCCACTAGACTGGTGAATTTTTCAAGGGAGACTATATACCTTTGGTTTGTCCAGAATCTTAGAGGTAATGGGTCCAATGTGATAATAGCCATAAGACTTTTATGTGCTGAAAAAAATATATAGTTTGATTTCCTAACACCCAATACTTCAGAATATAATTTTATTTGGAAATAGGGTTGCTGAAGGTGCAGTTAGTTGAGATATGGTCAGAGAATAGTAGAATGCACTCCTAATCCAATGTAACTGAGATCTTTATTAGAGTATAGCCATGTGATACACACAGGAAGAATGCATTGTGAAGATGAAAGCAGAAGTTAGAGTTAAACAACTGCAAGCCAAGGAAAGTCAAAGACTGCTGGCAAAAGACTAGAAAAAACCAAAAGAGATAGGAAGATTATCTTATAGGTTTCATAGGGGACATAACCTGAGCAAAACACTGGTTTCAGACCTCCAGCCTTCAGAACTGTAAGAAACAAACTTCTGTTTACCATCTGAATACATAGTGACTCAAAGCAATACTTGTTATTCACAAGCTTATGGATCAACTGTGCAATTCTTGTGATCTGGTTCAGTCCCAGCTGATTTTACTTGTGTTTGTTCATGTCTCATAGGTCAGCTGGCAAACGGAAGGAGAGTTGTCAGGTTCAGGGTGGCTTTATTCATATGTGTAGTAGCTGACTGTTGGTTGTGATGGCAGAGTCCCTTCCCTTATCCAAAAAGCCTAGCTCAAGCTTGTTAACAAGATGACAGATTTTCCAAAGAGAGAACAGATTAGCACAAGGCTTCCTGAGTTTAGTTTCACACCTGGAATGACATCACTTTTCCAGCATTCCACAGTTAAATCATATCACAAAGCTAGTATAGATTATACCTCTTGATGAGAAGACTTGCAAAGGCACATTTAAAAGGTGTGGATGCAGGAAGGGAAAGAATTGTGCTTGCATTTTCAATATACATAGCTAAAACTCCTCAATCACTAAACAAAAGTTAAATTCTTAAAGTGTAGGGGTTTTGGAGAGATACAATTTAAAAATTAAGGTGAAGGCCTCTGTTTATTTTTGGCTATGACAGAAAAAGTGGTATTATACATGCTCTTCTTTGGAAAACAGCTATAAAACTGATCATATATATGAATCAAATTTTTTCACACACTGAAAAATAAGCCAATTGGTTGCCTGTCAGCTGTGGCAACAGAGTCATTTTTATCATCCAGGAGCCTAGCTCATGCTTGTTAATATTGTGATATTAACCTTCATGATGCCACAAATGTAATTTCTGCTTTTCTTGGACCAATGGTATTAAGCTCATTACTCTCTACTCACTCTTCAGATGAATATGATTTTTGTGCATCTGAAGAAGACCAAAGTTTTGGGTAGTTCCATGTAGTTGATATATACCTAAGCTTGAATTCAAATTTATAAATGTGGCACACTAAGTTAACAAACTGACTGGATTATATAGGGACTTTATACTTACTTGATATAAAAGGTTAGTGTAAACCTTCACCCTAAGTTTTCAGGAACTTTAGCCTCAGGAAAGTGGAGAATTAAGAGAATTTTACTTTTAATAACTTTGTATACCTTCTAAAATACCTGCATCCTGCATGTTGAAAATTAACTTCTCTCTCATCCTTTTTGTCTGATTCCAGCTCTAGATTTTTAAAAAAGTTATTCTCTTAACAACAACAACAACAACAACAGCAACAGTAAGTCTATGGTTCTTAATTTTGAACACAGTTGCTTTCTGCTGGTCATCTCAAAATTAAAAACCTAAGTCAGGTTTATATTAATTATCTGCGGATTCAGATTTCATTTTAATAGAAGATAATTACTTTATCCAACAAAACAATCCTGAGATTAGTGATTATCAGGAGTAGTAACCAGCTTGTAAAGAGCTTCAAGGTGTGACCTTGAAAAGTCAAATGCCTGCCAAATTTGGTTCCCTCTAGGGTTAAATCTGACTACTGAAAAAGGATAAAAACCCAAATGTATAAAGACACATTTTTCTTACCAATAAGAAGAATCAAAAGTTAAAGGCAATAGTAAAATGATCTGTATCCACAATAAGCAGGTAAGTGATTCGATGCAAAATGTAATTTAAAAACAGTAATTATGAGGGGAGGAAAATAAATATACAAGATTTTTAAAATGCATATGAAATTAAGAGATCACCAACTTAAAACAATCATGTATAAACATAGTGATATATAAAAAACTTCACAGTAATTACAAACCAAAACTATATAATAGCTATANGTAAGTGATTCGATGCAAAATGTAATTTAAAAACAGTAATTATGAGGGGAGGAAAATAAATATACAAGATTTTTAAAATGCATATGAAATTAAGAGATCACCAACTTAAAACAATCATGTATAAACATAGTGATATATAAAAAACTTCACAGTAATTACAAACCAAAACTATATAATAGCTATACACACAAAAAAGGGAGTGGTATCTAACATAACACTAAAGATAGTCATCATAAAAACTCATAAGAAAAGAAAAGAAAAGAGGAAAAAGACTTAAAAGGCAAATCCAAAACAACAAAATGGCAAAAATATATATATATCCATAATTACCTTAAATGTAAATGACTAAATGCTCCAGCTAAAAGATACAGAGTGGCTGAATGCATACAAAAACAAGACTAGTATGTATGCTGCTTAAAAGAAATTCACTACAGATCAAGAGGCACACACATCCTAAAGTACAGAGATTAAATAAAGCATTCTATGCAAATGGAAATCAAAGGAAAGATGGAGTAGCAAAACTTACATTAAACAAAATAGATTTAAAAATAAAGACTCTTATAAGAGACAAAGAAGGACACTATATGATGACCAAGTGATCAATCCAAGAAGAATATTACAATTGCAAATATATACATATTGAATATAGTAGTATCTCAGTATATAAGGCAAATATTAATGGACATAAAAGGAGAAATTAACAGTAACATAATAATAGTAGGGGGCTTTAACACCCTACTTACATCAATGTATAGTCTTCAACATAAATAATGAAACATTAGACTTAAACGTACATTAGACTAAATTTATACATATATATGGTGGGGGGAGTGTGGAGAGGGGAAGAGAGAGAAAGAGAGCATTCCAAAAGCAGCAGAATACACATTGTTTTCACGTGCACATAGGCAATTCTCCAGGAGAGATTGTATGACAGGCCACAAGACAAGCCTCATTCTATTTTTAAAAATCAAGTCATATCAAACATCTTTTCTAACCACAGTGCCATGAGCTGATAAATTAACTCCAAGAAAAAAATTGTAGATAGAAAACACAAACACTTGGAGGCTAAACAATATGCTAGACAACCAATGGATCACTGAATAAGTCAAAGAGGAGATTAAAAAAAAAAAACAAAAAAAACCTAGAGGCAAATGAAAATGGAAACAAGACAATCCAAAACCTGTGGGATTCAGCAAAAGTATTTCTAAGAAGAGAATTTCCAGCAATGCAAACTTATCTGAAGATAGAAGAAAAATCTCAAATAAACAACATAACTTTAAAGTTTAGAGAGAGAAGAACAAACAAAACCTAAAGTTAGTAGAAGGAAAGAAAGCATAAAGATTAGAGCATAAATAAACAAACTAGAGGCTAAAATAAAAATAAATCAATGAAACTAAAAGCTAGTTCTTTGAAAAGATAAAATTAATAAAGTTTTATCTAGACTCATCAAGAAAAAAGGGAGAGGGCTAAAATCAATAAAATCAGAAAGAAAGAAAAAAAAGAAGTTACAACTGACACCACAGAACTACAAAGAACAATAAGAGACTATTAAGAGTGATCATACGCCAATAAAATGGAAGATCTAGAGGAAATGGACAAATTCTTAGAAAGGTACAATCTCCAAAGACTAAGCCATAAAGAAATAGAACATATGAACAGACAAATTGTTAGTAATGAAATTGAATCAGTAATTTTAAAAACTCAGCAAACAAAACTCCAGGACCAGATAGCTTCATAAGTGAATTCTACCAAACAATTAAAAACAAGTTAATACCAATCCTTCTGAAATTATTTCAATAAATTGCACTGGAAGGAAAACTTTTGAATTCATTCTAAAAGACCAGCAACATTCTGACACTAGACAAAAACATCACAAAAACAGAAAACTACAGATCAATATCACTGATAAACAAAGACACAGAAATCCTCTACAAAATCCTAACAAACTAACTCCAACAATACAGTGAAAGGATCTTATAACATTGTCATGTGGGATTTATGCCACTGATGCAGGGATTTTTCAATATCCACAAGTCAAACAATGAAGTATACCACATCAACAGACTGAAGAATAAAAACCATATGATCATCTCAATAGATGTAGAAAAAGCTTTTTATAAAGTTTAATGTCCATTTATGAATAATTTTTTCAGACAGTGGGCATAGAGGGAATATACCTCAGCAACATAAAGGCCATATAAGATAAATATTATCCTGAGGTATATATAATATCATACTCAATAGTGAAAACTTGAAAATATTTCCTCTAAGTCAGGTAAAATCAAAGGTGCCCACCCTCACCCCGCATATGAAAGAAATTGAAGACAATACAATAAGATAGAAAGATATCCCATATCCTTGGATGGGAAGAATCAATATTTTTAAAATGATCATACAACCCAGCAATGTACAGATTTAATGCAATCCCTATCAAGATATCAAGGGCATCTTTCACAGAAATATAATAAATAATTTAAAAATTTTAAGGAAACATAAAGACCTTGAATAGCTAAAAAAACCCTGAGAAAAAAATAAAAGAGCTGGAGGAATCATGCTCCCTGATTTCAGACTGTTCTAAAAAGCTACACTAATCAAAACTATATGGTACTGACCCCAAAACAGACACAAAGGTCAATAGAACAGGATAAAGCGCCCAGAAATAAACTCACACAAGGTCAATTAATCTACAACAAAAGAAGCGAAACAAAACTTTAAAAATTGTAAATTGCTATATTGTACACCCATAACATATATTCTTGTACAGCAACTATACTTCAATCAAAAAAGAATGGAGCAAATAAACTCTTACTTTTATTTAACTTATCTCTTAAAAAGTTCATAGTAACTTATGATTCCTCTTATACTATGCTCTTCTAACTATATGTGATTTTGAATAATGAAGTTCAATGTTTGATCATTATGTAAGTTTCTCTCACATAAGAAATACTGAGGAGGCATACAAATAGTTTCTACTTTTGGGAACTGTATTGGTATTCAACTTATTTGCATATGTAGAAATGAAATATATGCTGACAACTAGTTAGTTAACACTAATTAGAAATTTGTTTTTGCATTTTACTGCATTACTCTTGTGCTGATAACAGCCTCAGTAGTAAGTAATCTATATTACTTTGACTCAACTTTCAGGATATTCATGCCCAATGACAAATAGAAGCTGGTATTTTGGAAACTGAATAGATTCAATTAATATTTTTAATGCCAAAAACTGTAAGCAAAAAGAGAAGTTACACAGTTACTATTTTAGCACCTCCTTCCTTATCTGAAAGGACTTGGTTAGCATTTTTCTTTTTATGGTATATATTCATTCTTAATTAATATAGAGCTTTAATGATGTGGATAAAGTAACTCTAATCCTTGTCTTGAATAATTTTAGTATAGGAAAAATATTTCTATGCTGTAAAAAAAATTATTGTGATCTCACTATTTGAAGATAATAAGAAGATTGCTATGTTTTATGAAAATTCAACTTCAAATTTTATTTTAAACTGTACATTTTCATTAGCTTCTAAGTGTGTCAAAAATATTTAAATAACAACATCACTTTCTTTTTGAAAGAGTGCAAATAAAAATTCTAAAGTCTTATTAAAACTAAAGACACTCAGGTAAAACAGGAAAAGGGAGATAAAAGAAAAACTCAGCGATAAAGTAAGCAATCTTGTGTGTATGTGTGTGAGAGAGAGAGAGAGAGAG